>SEYY01003928.1:5000-18398 GCA_009176605.1 Armadillidium nasatum
CACTCTTGCTAATTTTCATTCAACTCGGAATCGTTGCAGGGATGTTCTTCGACGGACTAAGCGTACTTTTATAAAAAGGAAGTGCGCTGACCTCCATGGCTTTCCTACGGATAAAAATTTTTCTGGCCTCTTGTCAAAAGTATCTCTAACAACTTCTGCAAATCTGCCTTTCCTCCTCTTATTCGCTCTGATGGTTCTGTAGCTAATACTCCTTCTGAAAAGGCTAATCTCTTCGGCCTCCTTTTTTCATCTAATTCCACCCTGCTCGATTCAAGGCATCCCTCCTCCTACTCCTTCTCCTCTCAGGAATCCCATGTCTCTACCTGTAATTACTCATGATCGGGTGCATGGGATCCTGAAATCTATGAACGTCAGGAAGGCCAGTGGCCCGGATGGCATTCCCCCTCGTGTTCTGAGGGAGTGTGCTTCCGAGTTAGCGCCTGTCCTCGTTCAACTCTACTCTCTATGCCTTAATACTAATACTTTTCCTCAATGCTGGAAGCGTGCATTTGTTCAGCCGATCCCGAAAAAAAGGTAGCCACTCTGACCCTTCTAACTATCGACCTATAGCTCTCACTTGTGTTCTATCTAAAATTTTTGAAACTCTCCTCAACTCTCATTTCCTGGATCATTTGGAGTCTCATTCTCTTCTCTCTGATCACCAGTATGGCTTTCGACGCTCGATTTCAATTGGTGACATACTTTCCTATCTTACTGATCTATGGTCTTCTGCCCTTAGGGACTTCGGGGAGTCTTGTGTGGTGGCGCTTGACATATCCAAGGCTTTTGACCGGGTATTGGCATGCGTCGCTGCTCTCCAAGCTCCCTTCCTTTGGGTTTCCTCCTTCTCCTTTGCTTACTCTTGTCTAGTTTTCTCTCAGATCGTTCCATTTCGGCTCTTGTAGATGGAGCGACCTCTTCCTCCTTTTCTGTCAACTGTGGTGTTCCTCAGGGTTCTGTTTTATCTCCAACTCTATTCTTACTTTTCATTAACGATCTTCTCAACTGCACTTCTAACTCTGTTCACTCTTATGCTGATGACTCAACTCTACATTCTTATTCTCATTTCAAATCTGCTCCCTCTTTTGCTTCTAGAGTTGCTTCTCGTCTTCAACTTTCCGATTCTATTCTTGCCGATCTGGATGGGATTTCCCGGTGGGGTCATAGCAACCTTGTGAAATTCAACTCTTTAAAAACTCAACTTCTTCACATCTCCCTCTCAAAAATACCTCCTAACTTTCCTATCCTCTTCGATGGCTCTCCCGTCTCACCTGTAAATAACATTAACATTCTTGGTCTCAACATAAACAACACACTATTTCAGTTCTGTTCAGATTGCGGGAATTTTTTTCTTCTGAGCAGTTACTCCAAATATATAAGGGTCTTATTCGCCCTTGTATGGAGTACTGTTCTCACATTTGGGGGGGCTCCGGCTCCTCCTCTCTTCTGGATAGGGTTGAGTCAAAAGCTAAAAGATTAATTAACTGTCCCCTACTTTCAAACTCCCTTGACCCTCTGTCTCTGCAACGTGACGTTGGCGCACTATCTCTTTTCTATAGGTACTACAATTGCAGGTGCTCGAGGGAATTAGCCTCTCGCATTCCTTCACCGTTGCGTCGCCCTCGTTGCACAAGGGGTGCCCTGCTTTCGCACCAATTTTGTGTGGACGTAGGAAATCCCAGGCTAGCCCGTTGTGGTACCTCTTTCTTTCCAGCCACCTCTATTCTGTGGAACTCTCTACCTTCATCTATTTTCCTTCTGTATTTAACCTTCCACTCTTCAAGGCTTCCGTCTGCACCCACCTGAGAGCTGTGCGTTAGGTGTGTGTGTTTAAACGAGTTTCTCTCTATGTGTGTGTGCCCCTCCTTGAAAAGGGCTCTGCCCGTGAGTGGTGGTGTTCTGTAATATATATAAATATATAATATATATATATATATATATATTATATATATATATATATATATATATATATATATATATATATATATATATATATATATATATATAAATGACGTATATGGAATATATAGTTTGAAAGAAACTTGGGCTTTCACACAGAGTTACGGTCGAGTTGAACGTAACTTCAGCACACAAGCAACAGTAGTGTTTAAAGATGCTAAGGGCCTTATGAATCTTGTTTTACGTCCTTCTTCCATAAGAGAGAAACTGCTTTCTAAAATGAAACTTGGGAAGAGCATTTCAACGATAGCAAAATAGATAAATAAATAAATAGGCCTTTATATCTTAACGATTTTCAAATGATGGTTGGGTATAATAATAATAAGTGTAAATTTTTAGATAATAATACTAGTTACCACAAAATTAAGGGTTTATACCTTAAGTTACGATACGTTTTTAAACCAATTTATACCTAATATGCAATTTGCATAAATTGAATACCAGGTAAGTTTTAAAAGACAGTTCGTACACAGGTCAACCTTTGCTGTTATCAAGCAAATAAAACCTTAATGCAATTAGTGAGCAACTCAATAGTAAGTTGGTAAAATATTGCTCAAAATTTAGAGTCAAAAATCTTACTTTTAACTGTAACTTTAAGGATTTTGTAAGACACTTGTATTTTTAAATTGAAAGCGCAAGATTAAACGAATGCTTGTCACTTAATGACGAACTAAAAAAGAACAATGTTAAGACCTTGCAAACTTCGAATTCGACTCATGGGTGACTAGATCTTAAGAGTCCTAATTAACAGGTGACATATTGTTACAAATTTTTATATACTCCGGGGGAGGGGAGAGGATCAAAAGATACCAGAGTAGTAGACGAAAATATGTCCCTATTAATGGATGAAAAAATTCTTATTCAGAATCTGATTCGGAAGAGTTACTTTCATTTAAGTGGACTCTTGCAGCTTTAGCTGCTTTACGAATAGGTCGAGAAGCTCCCGAAGGTAAGATCGACGGAGTACGCGAAGCTGTTAAAGTTGACGACGAAGGAACTGAGGACGGAGACGCTCCTATTTGAGCAGGTTGAGATGATACCTACGGAGAGCTGACAGGTTGATTATATATATATATATATATATATATATATATATATATATATATATATAATATATATATATATATATATATAATATATAATATATTAACCCTTTCAGTCCGGCATTATTAAAACTCCTGAATTTTTATAAAAATTTATTTGATACAAATCAAAATAGATGTATTAAACTCATTTAAAAAAAAAAAAAAAAAAAAAATTCCCCTGGGTATAAATTGGGCACGTGGTACTTTGAAGTACCATCCGTCCTCTAGGGGTCATAAAAAATGATGAAAATTACAAAAATAAAAAATTAAAATATTGCTTCCTCAACTAATTTTGAACATATATATATATATATATATATATATATATATATATATATATATATATATATATATATATATATATATATATATATATATATATATATATATATATATATATATATATATTAGGATACCATTGAAATAAAAAATAAACCTCTTTATAAAAAAAAAAATTTGGACATTGTTATTAAATTAATTTTCTTCGTGATATATAAGAAAACAATTTTTGGCATTATTAACGCATAGGTGCACTCTACAAGCTCGGCAAATTGAATATGGGCGAGACTGAATTTTGTTTGAAGAACATACTTCGCATCTTCCCCTACTTTCAACGAAAATTGGCCAATGGGTCCCTTTGTTGCTTAATCTTACATCGTGAGGAACAGAATATGAAATTTTCCTCCTCTTGTTTGAATGATGCTTTACAATGCCTTTAGAAACGAGTCCCATTGCCAAGTTCCTTCTAAAGTCTATTAATGGAATCTTGGCATTAGCATCACAGTAAATTACATAAGCATTAATAATTGCCATGTCTATTAATCCAAAAAACAACCTGTGCCACCATTTCCTGCTTTTCCTATCAATTCCATAAAGACCACGAAGCATGTCATGCTTATCTATACCTCCCATGAATTTATTGTAATCTTGAACTACTTGCGGACATGGAACAACAATCTTTGTTCCATCTCTGATTGTCCTTGCCACCGTTGTTTTTTCGATACCATGATAGTTTGATACAAGATGAACAGATTTTGAGTCTTTCCACTTATAAGCGGAGATCCCTTGATTTGTGGAACGGTAATCAAACTGACCTCTTTCAAGATTGGAATCCACTACCAATGTAGGAAAATCTTTCCGTGTTGACCGAATTGTTCCACAGGCATATGTATTTTCGACTTTTAGTTTTTCCATCAATGGAATAGATGAAAAGTAGTTATCAAAAAACAACTTATAACCCTTACCTAAATAATCTTTAGAAAGACTTAACACAACGCTTCCTCCTAATCCATACCTCTTTTTATTATCATCCTCGTCACCATCTTTCTTGCCTGTGTAGATTTCAAATTTAGAGATATAGCCTGAAGAGTCGCCTAAACACCATATTTTGTAGCCACGCTTTATTGGTTTCATAGGGTTATACTGTTTCATTGAACTTCGGCCTTTGAAAAGTATAATAGATTCATCAACACAAAGTTCTCTCTTTGGAGAGTATAAATTTTTAAATTTTTCATTTAACATTAACAGTAATGGGGAAATTTTATACAATTTTTCCCCACTGTGATCTTTGATTTTAGAATTGTCATTTACATGCAGGTATCCTAAAATATTTGAAAACCTATCCCTTGTCATGTGACTAGAAACAAATTGATTTTTCAAATCTTCTGAAGTTGACCAATAATTTTTGTACGATGGCATCACTACGTATCCCATGTATATATTTAGTCCAATAAATACATACATTTCATCTAAACTTACATTTAAATTAAAAAATTTTTGTGTAGCATATAAATTGCTTTGAAAGCAAATATGTTCCATCAGTGCTGCATCAAAAAATTTCAAGAAGAAGTCTGTAGCGGTTTTACAGTTCGTAAAATGAGCCTCTATATGACCCTGATGAATTAAAAAGTCACTTACTTTTGAAGCTTCCTCCTTTTTCTTCCATTTACGTTTTACTTTTCTGAATGTTTCGTCTTCAGTTTCATTTATTTGATTTTGTTGGCCTGAAGAAGTATTTTGTTCATCACTGCTATTAAGAATAATAATGCACCTGGATTTTTCGTGTTGCTGAATAGGATCATATTCTTCAACAGATTCCTCACCTAAAGCTTTAGATAACGGATCCTTTGAACAGCTCTCATCCTCAGAGTCACTTTCTTGGTCCGTTTCCTCTTCAAAATCAGAAGGGATTTCACACAAAAGAGCCTCAAGAGTTGCATCATTTTGAATCGGCTTTCTTCGATGAGTACTCATCTACGGATATATATATATATATATATATATATATATATATATATATATATATATATATATATATATATATATATATATATATATATATATATATATATATATATATATATATCGTGGTGTCACGGTTGTGAATTTTTTAACGTCCGTGGATGCGCGTTTCCTTGGAATCACTTATATATATATATATATATATATATATATATATATATATATATATATATATATATATATATATATATATATATATATATATATATATATATATATATATATATATATATATATATATATATATATATATATATATATATATATATAGAGAGAGAGAGAGAGAGAGAGAGAGAGAGAGAGAGAGAGAGCATTGAAAAGTTTGTGTGTGTATATATATATATATATATATATATATATATATATATATATATATATATATATATATATATATATATATATATATATATATATATATATATATATATATATATATATATATAAATATTATTTATTTAAAAAAAATCTAAAAATTAAAATTAAATATAATAGTTTCCCTTGAAAAATGGAAATTTGGCAACGTCCTATCTGAGGGTACAATGAAGAGCCAGTAACAAAATAATAGAAAATAAATAAAAAATAATTCAATTTGAATTCAATTTTAGTATTAAATTAATCTATATATAATTATCTAAAAACTAATATACTTAAAATATCAGAACTCACCTTCAAACACTATAAAAAGTTTATCCAAAAACGAAGTACAGTTTGAGAGAAGGTGTTGGAGCTTGATCTGAGGAAACCGCATAATATTGTTTACATTTTTAAAAGAAGATGCCAGATATCACCAGAAAATGAAAATATCATCCTTTCTTGAGCGTACCGTTAGCACATAAAAATGTAATAAGCAAAATTTTAAATTTTACAGTCTTTTTAAAATACTTTACAATAAAGTACCGTTAGTCCTGAAAGGGTTAAATGGAGATTGATTTGTCCTCCAGAAGATCTGACAAAGACAGAACGAACTCTTCCGTCGTCCCCGTGCACCAGCTGGTTTACGACTCCCAACTGCCAAAATGGACGTTTTTATAGGGCTTCGAATGAGTACTACATCATCCACTTTAACTAGGTTCTTCCAGCCAGTCTGGTAAAGATCCCTACAGGTTTCACGAAGGCTGAGTAAATATTCCTCATACCATCTTGTTCTGAACTCCTCAAAAGTTTGTCCGACTCATTATACCTATCCATAGTAATTTCATCAATAAAGATGTTATTTCTGCTCTCTATGAGCCTGGCATTAAGAAGGAGTATGGTCCTGAGCTTATTTTTCCTGTAATTCTAAAAATTTGTACTTCTGAGCTTACACCCAGCCTTAGTAAACTATTTTGTCTCTGTTATTCTATTTTAAGCCTCTCTTCCAGAAGGATACGTGCGTTCATTCAATCTCTACCAAAAAATGGGAACCTCTCTTCATCTCTAACTATATCGTTTTATTTCTTTAACCTCCGTTCTTTTAAAGTTTTTATATCTTGCCTAATCAGGAAGATTTATTTGAAAACATGTCAATTCTTCTTAAGTCTAATAGAAATATGGCTTTCGTGAATATCATTTTACTGGCAACTCCCGTAGAGACTTGTTCAATGCTTTTCGAGAAGGAGTTATTGTCTTCGAGGGTTGATTGAAATTTTCAGTTCTTTTAAATACCATACTTATTTTGGATTGTGGTTTCAAAAAACAGTTAGATGTAAGAGGCAAAACATCATGAGAACTTGAAGTGTAGGTAAGAGGACTTGAGTTATGGCATTAGGAATTTCGGCTAGAATCATTACGAAATTGAAGTATTTGTCACATAAACAAAAAAATGTCTTGGAAATCTCATATCACAATGGTTGCTAGGGCAGCCTCAAAGAAGCTGGGAGTTCTGTTTAGATTGCGAGAATCTTTTTCTTCCTCACAGTTACTCCAATTTTACAAGGGTCTCATCCGCCCTTGTATGGAGTACTGCTCTCATATCTAGGGTGGGTCAAGTTTCACCCGTCTTTTGGATAAGGTTGAGTCAAAGGCTAAAAGACTTATAAACTGTTCCGCTCTTTCTAATTCACTTGACTCTTTATCTTTGCGATGTTGGTGCCTTGTCTCTTTTCTATAGGTACTACAGCGGCAAATGCTCGAGGGAACTATCCACCCGTATACCTCCACCTTTACGTCGTCCTCGTAGCACAAGGGGTTCATTGTCTGCACATCAATTTTGCGTGGACATAGGCAACTCCAGGCTTGTCCGTGGTGCCTCCTTCTTTCCTGCCACATCTGTTCTGTGGAATTCTCTCCCATCTTCTGTATTTCCTTCCGAATTTAATATCAATTTCTTTAAAGCCCGCGTCTGCGCGCACCTAAGAAATTTGCGTTAGGTGAGTCCTACAAGGATCGTTTTTATCTTTAATTATTATTGTTATTGTTACTATTATTATTGTTGTTATTTTTTTATTCTTCTACTTTATTTTTATTTTTCTGACACCCCCTCCTTGAATAGGGCTTTGCCCGTGAGTGGTGGTGATGTGTAATATATATATGTATATATATATATATATATATATATATATATATATATATATATATATATATATATATATATATATATATATATATATATATATATATATATATATATATATATATATATATATATATATCTTCCTTTTCCCTTCTTATTCGCTCTAATGGTTCTGTTGCTAACACTTCAACTGAAAAAGCAAATCTCTTCGTTCTCCTATTCTCCTCTAATTTAACCCTGAACGACTCCGGCAATCCTTCTCTTACTTCTTCTCCTCTCGGATGTTTCTTGACTTTACCTGTGATTATATTTAATCAGGTGCATGATCTTCTGAAATCTATGAACGTTAGGAAAACAAGCGGCCCGGACGGTGTTCTTCCACAAGTTTTAAGGAGTGCGCTTTTGAGCTGGTGGCTCTGTCCCTCGTTCAACTTTTCTCTCTATGCCTCATTTCAAGTACTTTCCCTCAGTGTTGGAAGCTCTCATTAGTCCAACCTATTCCTTAAAAATTGTAGCCCCTCTGATCCTTCAAAAATATCGCCCTATAGCTCTCACTTGTATTCTGTTTCAGAATTTTGAAACCCTTCTCAGCTCTCATTTCTTAGTTCATCTGCAATCAAATTCCCTTCTTTCAAGATCGTCAGTATGGCATTCGACTTACTGGTGTTATATTTTCCTCTCTCACGAACTTTTGGTTTTCTGCCCTTAGGTCCCATGGGGAGACTTGTGTGGTTTCGCTTGACATATCTAAGGCATTTGACCAGGTTTTGCATGCGTCACTGCTTTCCAAATTCCCCTAATTTGGGTTTCCTTCTTCTCTTTGCTTATATCTAGTTTTCTTTCAAATAGCTCGATTTCCTCTGATGTTATTGAGGCGACTTCTTCTCATTTCCTGTCAATAGTGGAGTTTCTCAGGGTTCTGTCTTGTCTCCTACTCTTTCCCTACTTTTCATTAATGATCTCTGCTGCTCATCTAACCCTATCCACTAAAAGGCTAACGACTCGAACATTCATTCTTCTATTCATTTTAAGTCTCCTTCCTCTTTTGCATTTAGAGTTGCCTCTTGTCTTCATCTTTGCGATTCTCTTCTTGCTGATCTGAATAGAATTTCCTAGTTGGGTTGTGAAATTCACTCTTTGAAAACTCAACTTCTTGAAATCTCCCTCTCAAAGACACCTAACTTTTATATTTCTTTCGATGGTTCTTCCGTTTCTCCAGATGACAGTATAAACATCCTTGGCCTTCACATAAACAAAATAATGTCTTGGAAAACTCGCATCACTGCCTCAAAAAAGCTGGGATTTCTATTCAGGCTGCGAGAATGTTTTACTTCTTCGCAGTTACTCCAATTATTCAAGGATCTCATCCACCCTTGTATGGAAAGTACTTCTCTCATATTTGGAGTAGCTCAAATTTCATCCTTCTTTTGGAAAGAGTTAAGTCAAAGGATAAGAGACTTATAAATTGTTCCGCTTTTTCTAATTCACATGACCCTTTTTATCTTTGCAATGTGACCTTGGCACCTTGTTTCATTTTTATAGGTACTACAGGGGCAAATGCTCGAGGAAACTGTCCACTCGTATACTTCCGACTATACGACGGTCTCGTAGCACAAGGGGCGCATTGTCTGCACATAAATTTTGTGTAGACACAGACAATTCCAGGTTTGTCCACTGTTGTGACTCCTTCTTTCCTGCCACTTCTCTTTTGTGAAATTCTCTCCTACTTTCTGTGTTTCCTGTCGAATTTAATCTCAATTACTTTAAAGCCCTCGTCTATGCTCAACTGCCGATTTTGTGTTAGGTGGAACTTTCTTTTATTGATCTAACACCCACTCCTTGAATAGAGCTCTGCCCGTAAGCGTTTGTGATTAAAAATATATATATATATATATATATATATATATATATATATATATATATATATATATATATATATATATATATATATATATATATATATATATATATATATATATATATATATATATATATCAGAGGTGGGCATAAGCGCAATTTGCTCTTTAAGTAAAAAATTTGCGCTTTTGCGTTTTGAGCTAAACTTCGAAAATGTGCCCTTTTGCACTTTGCGCTAAACTACTTTTATAAGAGCGGAAAAGCGCAAATTTGCGCTCTATCTAAATAATTTGCGCTTTTGGGCAAGTTTTTTGAAAATAGCGCTTACCAATTTGAGCTTTGTCATTTTTCGTAAAAATCAATTTTGGGCTTATATTTCAGTTTCTTTCTTATTTAATCATCCAAATTTTATTAATTTTATGAGATACAATGTAATTAAAAGTTAAAACTTAAACTTGGGATGCCGATATATATAAAAATATCGATATGTCGATAATTGATATTTAAAAAAATTTCAAATTGCCCTCGATACTATCGTTTTAAAAAATATAGTTTATATATATATATATATATATATATATATATATATATATATATATATATATATATATATATATATATATATATATATATATATATATATATATATATATATATATATATATATATTATTTTTTTAAAGTAAACCCTAATCATTGCCTTGAATTAGCAGTGGAGGTGATTTTACAGAGGGAATAAAACTTCGAATAAAGTAGAAAATCTTCGTATATAAACTTAAACATTTCTAATTTCAGATTAAATTAAAATTTAATTAAAGATTTAACCTTAACATCAAAACTAGTATTGTCTTGTAATATATAGGATACTTTCATTACTTTTTATAAGTATCAAATTTGTATATTTTATGAAAATTATTTTTTCCCTATAATATGCCTATGGACCTCTACTTCTTCTCTTATATGATCTGACCTCCTTCTTTCTTCCTCCTGAGTTAGACAAAATGTCCCCATCATGCAATTTGGAAGAGCCTGAAAAGTACACACATTTTGCTTAAATTTTATTTCATTAAAAAAAAGAAAACTTCAGAAAATTTTTAGAATTAAAAAAAAAAAAAATCATTGATTCGATATAAAGGATAAAATATCAATATATAGACTGAAAAATATCATCAATATTTTTTCGATACTATTGAAAAAAATATCAATATATATATATATATATATATATATATATATATATATATATATATATATATATATATATATATATATATATATATATATATATATATATATATATATATATATATATATATATTCCATTAACAATTTGGCATTGAGCATAAGATCAATAAAAATCAATATGAAATAACGTAATATTGAAAAAAAAAAATTATCTCCAAATTAATAAGGAAACTACTAAATTATAAAATTTTATCTTCAGGTTGTCTGCATTACAACAGATAACGGTGCAAATTTCTGTGCAGCCTTTCGAGTGAATGTTCATGCAGAAACATGACGAAGAAGAAGAAGAGCAGGTACGGATTCCAGGGATAGTGATTACTCGTGAAGAGATGGAGCAAATTGGTGACCCAGAGGTTCTGCTTTTCAGCTAGAAAATCTGCTTGAAGAACATGATGCCCTTAGCCTATTTAAAGATCACCATTGCATTTCACTGACATTAAACATCTTGGCTACTATGGATGTTTCGAAAGTTCCTCGCTGGCCCTCTGGTGCCAAGGATCCATTTAATAAGACACTTGCCAACGCACAGGCATTGTGGAATGGCCAAAACAGAAACACTACAACTTCTGCGAGAATCAAGAAGGAGTTAAGAACAAAGCTTAAAACACCAAGTATTACTTGCTGGAACTCCCTATACGATTCTATGAAAGACCTGCTTAAGAACCTTGATGGTAGCATGACACAAATCAACAACATTTGTATGGAACAAAAGACTTGTCCTCCAGTATTTAATAAAACTGATAAAGAGGCAATAGCTGAGTACATCGAAATAATGACGCCTACTGCTGTTAGGCAGGATATGTTGCAGGATGAGAAGAATGCGTACGCGTGAGTTCTATTGCCAAACAAACCTCTTTCTCCTCAAGGACAATCTCGTGGAAATGCAACGAGAGATGATAAAAATTTAACTATGCCAAAAACTTAGTCAACTACTTGCTAAAGCAACCAAAGCCATACAAAGGGAATGAAAAGGGCCTTGAATCGATGTTCAGCAAAATCTTTGATGAATTTGATTTGCTTATGACATCAGCCCAGCACCTTCACTTTAAACTCGGAGTGGTACGTAGCTGTCAAGATGATTATATTGGAGAAAATAAAGTGTAATATTGCATCGAATTTTACTCCTCCACATCAAGGCACTGAAGGTGATGGGACTGAGTTTGAAATGGACCCAATTAAGATGAGTTATTTTTATAGTTTGAAACAAAATTTAAGCATCTTTTGTATATATATATATATATATATATATATATATATATATATATATATATATATATATATATATATATATATATATATATATATATATATATATATATATATATATATATATATATATATATATATATATATGTATATATAGCAGTATAAAGTGCGCTTTCGGCAAGTGCCAGATTTAGCTACCTCGAAAAAATCTGGCAACCTGACCCAAAAGGGATTTTGATCACTCCGCTCAAATTGACCTCAAGCTCTTTCCTGACACCATTTTGGGGGTTTCAACCCATTGAAATTGGCCTCAAGTCTGGGGAAGGTGCCCCCATGGGGGCCCGTGAACCCCCTAAAAATGGTATCAGGAAGTTGCCTGAGTTTGCAAAATCGCTGCGTTCACCTCACTCTCTTTCCTGACCATTTTCTTTGCGGTTCAGTCCGACTGAAATTGGTTCGAATCTGGGGTTCTGGGGGTTCGGGGGTCCTCGTGGGTCCGTGAACCGACAAAGAAAATGTCAGGAAGGTCCCTGAGAATGCAGAATTGCACGCAAATGCAGAAAAGACCGTTAGGGTCAGGTTGCCAGATTTTTTCGGGGTAGCTAAATCTGGCACCTGCCAAAAGTGCTCTTTTATATATATATATATATATATATATATATATATATATATATATATATATATATATATATATATATATATATATATATATATATATATATATATATATATATATATATATATATATATATATATATATATATATATATATATATATATATATATATATTATATATATATATATATATATATATATATATATATATATATATATATATATATATATATATATATATATATATATATATATATATATATATATATATATATATATATATTTATATATATATATTATATATATATATATTCACAATACACTGACATAATGTTCAAATGAAATTTAATAAAAGATTTAAGGTTTTGATATTATTTCTAAATATTTCAAACACTGAAGGCCCCATATATCCAGCTGACACCTCTGGAGGAGAAGTTGGTACATACCTTGGATAGTTGGGCTGCAGTAAATGTTCACCACAGTACCCCTCTCACTAGGAACCTGTTTCCGAGTGAATACCAGGAGGTCTGGGTGGACTTGTTTATTAAGTATAATACCCCATTAGCCAACTCAGCGGACGTAGAGAGGTTGTTTAGTCAAGGCTCTGACAATCTAAGACCAAAGAGGACAGCCATGGCA
>SEYY01003930.1:0-7500 GCA_009176605.1 Armadillidium nasatum
TATATATATATATAATATATATATATATATATATATATATATATATATATATATATATATATATATATATATATATATATATTAGAATTAACAGAATTTTACTATTATTATTATTATATTATTATTTTTTTTTCATGATTATCATTATTATTATTATTATTATTATTATTATTATTATTATTATTATTATTTTTATTATTATTATTATTATTATTATTATTATTATTATTATATTATTATTACTATTTATCGCACTTGGCAAGGAGGTGTCAGTACGTGCAAATTTCGAAAGGAAAAATATTCTTGCCTCTTTATTGAACAAAGAAAATACGTAATTTGGTTGAAATTTTTTTTCTATGGGCACCCTGAGATCATATTCTAATTTCCTGATTGAAGATGTTACATTTAGCTATTTTACCCTGAAACATTGTAAAGTACATCCATACTGCCGAAGCTGATCTTTTAGACATATTGACTGAAAGTATAAACAAAATAAAATTTTGAAATAATGTAGCTAAATGATACAAGTTTGATACATAGCAATAAAATAACAATAATATGTATAAATACAGGTTATATTGATAATTTAATATCTTACATTTTTTGAAATTTTACTTTAGGGTCTTAATTTGGTAAACTAGTTGAATCACTATTATGAATCAAGAAAAAAAATGTTTTTTTTTTTTTTAATTTTTACTTTTTTAAACTTTTATTATACAAAATTGTAATTTCTGATTTTTTTTTCATAGAAAATGCATATAATCATTAATTTAAGTGAATGTTGGCTATTCTACTCCTTCCTTATAATTAAATAAACTTCAATTAAATATATATCTAATTTTCTTAACCCAAAATTTCAGGGCTTTTGACCTCTTTACAAATTTTAGGTAACCCCGGCCATTTTTGTTTTTGAATTTTTTTTTTTTTTTTTTTTTTTTTTTTTTTTTAAAAATTTTTTATTTAATAAAAAAATTTTTTTTTTTTTTTTTTTTTTTTTTTATTTTTTTAAATTTTTTTGACATTTCATGAAACGTATAATTTTTATTATATTTTTGAACAAAAGCAAAATTTCTGAAGTGAACAGATCATGGTGTTTGTCAAACGTTAGTCACCAAATTATATAGTGAAATGTGTGTGCGTTTTTTGAGGTTGGGAGTTTTGATGCAAAAGAAATACAAATGAATAAATATCAAGCTTACCTTATTTTGAAATCACATAATGGAAGATATGGGATTTTAATCAACAAATAAGGGAAAAAAATAATTAGGTAATTACCAAAATAAATACGTGGCCAAATAATTCCCCTTTATTTCATGTAACTTTATTTCATAATATCACTTTATTATCAATATTATTTTTTTTTTTTGAGCACTATATATATATATTATATATATATATATATATATATATATATATATATATATATATATATATAATATATATATATATATATATATATATATATATATATATATATATATATATATATATATATATATATATATATATATATATATATATATGATATATGATAATCCTCCTCATCAAAATTGGCACATTTTGGCTCAATCACCATCGTGATCGTCAGTTTTCTGCCGATTATTTTGCCAGTTAATTTGCTTATATTGGCTTATGAATATCTTTGCTCCACCTTCTTTTATTGAGAGTGAAAAGCTGTTTTGTAGTGGGAGCCAGATGTATTCCTTGACAAAATTGAATTACATCAGAAATTTTAAAAATATTGTGTATGCATCATAATTTCAGAGCTCTAAATTTAAAGTATTAGAATTTGGTCTGTCTTTTCCATGTTCTCCCATATTAAAATTTTTAAAGTCAATGATCTGAAGATACTACAGCAGTGTATCCCACTTGCTCTCTGCCCCAGATATTCGCTTATAGATAACAAAGTACTAGTCATAAGTTCATAAAATTTGCTACTAGCAATGTGTGAGAATCGTGCTGTTGATGTTGGAAGTGATGATCTTTATCATCAAAGTATGTCTGCACACGCTCTTTAATATTACAGAAAGTTGCCGCCAAACTCCCTTGGAAATAATTAGATCTTCAAAGGGCTCAGTTTGTAACAAATTTTATTAACTCACAACCAGTACATTGATATCTATAAATGCATATCAGAGACTGAAGGCGAGTGGAAAACCCTATATTATATATTAAAATTACATGTATTTTCACATTTTAATAAAATTATTAAATTTATTAAAATTTACACATACCCATAAAGTATACTTTTTTCCCATTTCATTGTTATTGTCAAATTTACTACAATAGTCATCGTTCATAAAAATTCTTAATCATCCCATCACTATATTATATATATATATATATATATATATATATATATATATATATATATATATATATATATATATATATATATATATATATATATATAATTATATATATATATATATATATATATATAATCACCACCACCTTCCCCCAGGTAGACTAATCCTGTCAGTGGGATCTTTCGAGGAAGATCCTGGGTTTCAAGGGCCCACGGCGGTACCGCTGGTGGGCCAGGCCTATCGCGGATGCCGAGATTATTCCCATCAGTGGCAAGAGCACTCCACTGATGTACTCGTTTAACGACTGAGTCATTCGAGCTATGCGCAAGGAGAAATCGCTCACATTTCCGCTCCGGCCAGGCCTCGAACCCTGGATCTCTCGCTTGCTAGGCGAGTGCTGGATCGACTGAGCTGCGGAGCCGCTATATATATATATATATATATATATATATATATATATATATATATATATATATATATATATATATATATATATATATATATATATATATATATATATATATATAATTAATAAGTTAACATCATGATTTTTGCTTTGGTTTAATTGAAGTAAAAAGAAAAAGAAAAATTGTTCTATTGATTTTACATTATATTGCTCAAACTACTTTTCACCCTATTGTTGGTTACCCTAAATATGAAGATCTTAAACATGTAAATGTCTTGACAGTTTTGATTATTCCAAATATGACACTGTTTCAATTCATTTATTTAAAAATTATAACTTAATCCTTCTAAAGAATATATTCATTTTAAAATTAATGAAGAAGTTTATCTCTGAAACGCCTAAATTAGGAATAGGTAGCGTAAAAATAGATTTTAAAAACAATGTATGCAGGATATGGATTTGAGATTAATATTTGAAATTGATGTGAACTACTTCATTAAATAATAAATATAAAGGCTCACTGTCAATGCTTGCTACTCCAGCTGTCAGTATACAATATACTTTCAATAATGAGAAAACTTTTCTTTATATTTATTTAAATATGTATACAATAATTTGATACATATAAGTTATTTCCGATGATTTTTTTTTTTTCAGTTGCCCAATTACTAGTGTAGTAAGTAAAGCAAGTTCTGGCATTGCTGAAATATTACCAATTCATCAGATTCTTAATATTGAAGAGTTTTTGCAAAATATTCGCAACCATGGGTTTCAGATTGTCTCTTCATTAGCTCATTCCAATGAAGCATTACCACTTCAAAAGTTTCAAAAGAGCAGAAAAGATGCTATTGATAGTTGGTAATTTTATATATATATATATATATATATATATATATATATATATATATATATATATATATATATATATATATATATATATATATATATATATATATATATATATATATATATATATATATATATATATATATATATATATATATATATATATATATATATATATATATATAAAATGAGCAAATCTGTCATCTTTCGAATCCGAATCCAGGCAATTTTGAATTTCTCTGATCTGAATCCAGCAAGTTTTGAAATTCTCGAATCTAAATCCGAATCCAGAACCCTTGAATCTGAATCCATGAAAATTCTTTGAATCCGGATTCGGATTTGATTGTCACTTATATATTCAGATTTGTCCTAGTTCACAGTCTTTTTTCATTAATTTCTGCAACACCCGCGGTCTCTTGTCTAATCCCCACTTTGATGAACACCCTCTTTCTTCTAGAACTCATCTCTTGTTTTTAACTAAAACTCAGGTGTTTATTTGCTCTGACAGCAAACCCTACTCTGTTTCCTTTTGCTATCTCTATCCTCAATTTTCAGTTACAGGCAGATTTTGCGTATATGTGTGCAACAATGTTGTCTGTTCTTGAGTCTAATTTTTTAGAGTTCTGAATTCTTTACTCTATGGCTTAAACTTTCTTGCAACTTCAAATCAAATTCATTTGTTGTCTATTTCTCCCCTAACGCTATAGACTATAAAAAATTCTCTGACTATCTTAACTCCAAAATAGAACACATTCTTTCTTTTTCTCCTTTCTCCAAAATCATTATTTCAATGTTCATTACTGCTAATGGCTTTCATTTAGTTTTCATGATCCAGCTGGTGAACTCGCCTACCACTTTTCTATCCTGAAGAAGCTTGAGAAGTTGGTGCATCTCTCTACCCATATCCCTGACTGCCTTGATGATGAACCCAACATACTGGATCTTTTCCTAACTTCTTATCCTTCTCTTTACACCTCCTTATCTCTGTATTTTATCCTGTCTCTTCAAGTCTTCCGAAAGAAGGGCCCCGCCTTCGGCGAGGAGATGTTTCTGGCATTCGGTGCCCTTAACTGGTTTGACTTCCGGTTGTATTTTTATGATTTTCCATGGAATGGTTACTATTTCCGTGGGAGGAGTCCCTCTGAGTGTGCAGAGCGCATAACAGAGGTGATTGTCTCTGGCATGGATGCGTACATTACATATTCTTTTTCTACTAAACCTAACAAACCTTGGTTTAACTCTGCCTGTTCTCGTGCTATCTGCTGCATAGATGTTGACTTCATGTATCGTCTTTTTCTCTCTTTACCTTGTCCTCTTCTCTTCTTGCGTTCATATATTCATCGCTCTCCTCGCCTTTATGCCTTTTCTAAAACAGGTCATTTTCTATTTTACAGCTTCTTTTACGTGATCGTTCCACCAAGCTGTTTGTTTTTTCTTCCTTCCATGCGTAGTTTTAACTTTCATAATCTGTTCGAAAAGCTCCATCAGAGCTCAGTGACAATCCCACCATCTCTCCTCCACACTCCCTTTCATCATCCATCTCTACTCTCACCAAATATTCTGGGAAATTTAATTCTGTAAGCAGGATCCTGAAGGTTTTCAATCATGAATGTTTTTCTAGGTCTGCAGTTCAGGGATTTTGGTTTTTCCAATCTTAATATTCCCACAACCTTCAGGTGGTCGGAGAAGGCTCGAGAGGGAGAGTTTTTTACCAAGAGTTGCGAAAATTAACTACAAAGATGGACCGACCGGGGCCCCGACCCTGGCCCCAGCCATGACTAATAATCAGGGAAAACCTGGGTTTACCTGCCGGTGTTAATTGCAAATTATTCTTATTAATGGTGAATTTAATCAAACAAAATATAAGAATATTAAGATTTTAATTCCATTATTCCTTCATTATATTTTCATATATATTTGAACATTTACATAAGTTTTAGAATTTTGGAGTGAAATGTTCAGGAACATCACGTATAATTTATATCTTATATTTTCAAACTTTAACGACTTAAGTAAACAATCATAATTATGAACATAAAATATTTTTTCAAATTTTTGCAGTTTTTTTAAAATTTTATTATACAAAATCTGTAATTTTCTGATTTTTTTTCTGAAAAAATGCATATAATCATTAATTTAAATGAATGTTGATTATTGTACTCTTTCCTTATAATTAAATTAATCAGTTAAAATTATAACTAGTTTCTTAATCTAAAATTCCATTCTTTTGACCTCTTTACAAATTTTAGGCGGCCCCGGCCAAATTCAAACATTAAGAACAGAGCACCGTACCAGTAGAATGTGGTAATACTGGGAGATTAATTGAACATGTTGGACAACATCGACTTGAGAACGTGATCGGAGCTTTTAGTGTAGGAGGAAGAAATGTTTATGATGACAGTGTAATAGATTTTCGTGTTCAGAACAACATGAGTAAAATTAAAACTTTCTATAAACAGAAAACCATAAATGTACATGGTAAAGGTGGAACTATACAACACAGAGATAAGAGAAGTCAGTGATTGAGTTGATGTTGACAAATAACAAAAAGCTCTTCAGGAGATGTAAAGAGCATTATATATATATATATATATATATATATATATTATATATATATATTTATATATATATATATATATATATATATATATATATATATATATATATATATATATATATATGTCTAGGGCATTGCTTACAACTCTCCTGTCTTACTAATCTCTTCTCTCTTTCTACCCGCGAGTTGCTCACTCTCTCTATACTATCGCTATTACAATGGACTGCTCTCTGAACTCTCTCGTTGCATACCTCCTCCACTGAGAAGGGCTCGTGCGACTCGTCTTTCTACACAGTTCATCCCTTTCTCTGTCCAAATCTCTGACCCCAGACTTAACCTTTATGCTCAATCTTACATGCACGCTACTAGTAAAGTCTGAAACACACTCCATTCATCTATTTTCTCAACTTCCTATGACTTACACACACATTCAAGCGTCGTGTATTATGTCACATCGGCTTTTAATTTTAATTTGACCTGGTTTCCGTCTTTCTCCCTGACTCTAGTGGAGTTTTTGGTAGGCCACTGTCCTTTGCCCACCGGGGATATAAAAAAAAAAAAAAAAAAATTATTTATTTATATATATAAAATTTAAAATTTTAAATAATCACTTAAATATATCATACAAACTTTAGTTATTCAACTGTACAGTTCGGAACTTAATATGGTGCCGATTAATCGGTAATCGGGCAGTTTGTTTATTGGCGCAACTCTAAATATATTCTAATATATTATAACGGTTAATGTCTGTCGGTCATTTATTTTCTATTTAGTTGGTATTGATTATATTTCAAGTCTTGTTCAATGCAAAAAACCTTTTTATTGTTTGTTTTACTATAAGACTTAACAATTTCTGTTACAATGTATTAGAGTCAAAGGCGAAGTCGAATATGCAAAAATATAAAGAGTGAAAGTGAGAGTATGTTATTTTATGTACCAACTTTCCTTTAAAACCTGTTGAATATGCTCTTGAATATTTTTAGCACTTTTAATGTCTTCGTTTAAAAAGATTATTTTAAGGTAAAAGTAGTATAGGACCTGAGTAGAAATCCGCTAGGGAAAAGTAATGAAAGATAAATAAGATTATTTAACTGGAATTAACTTGCTAATTAGGAAATTTAAACATTTTGATTTAGATCTGACTTTCTGAGTTGTGATTCGTGAAATAGTAGGTGATAAACTTCAGGTACAACAGTGTGTTTATCCTATCTACAAACTTTGTTACATCCAAAAAAGTTTAATTGTAGCTTTTTACCATTTTATTTCTGTCTCCAACACTCTTATATATATATTATATTCAAATTCGATCATTAAATATGCCTCACCCAGTGAACTAATATACGTCCGAAATACTAATCACAAATATAATGTAGTTTTTATGT
>SEYY01003930.1:12500-50708 GCA_009176605.1 Armadillidium nasatum
TCCACCCTTCATTACTTCTTCCAGTTTGAAAAACTCCCCTCCCAACTGAAGTTAATAAGATACAAGAAAAGTAGCCTTAGAGCAACTGACCTCCAATCTATCTCATTTCAAATTGGGTCAGAGAAAACATGATCGTTTTCAATGACTCACAATCTTCCATGCATCCAAGATATTTTCGAAAACACACTACTCAAACCTTCATCTCCTTATATATATATATATATATATATATATATATATATATATAATATATATATATATATATATATATATATATATATATATATATATATATATATATATATATATATATATATATATATATATATATATATATATATATATATATATATATATATATATATATGATTACTTCATCTCCTATCCACTCCTATGCTGATGACTCCACCCTTCATTACTCTTTTCAATTTGAAAGGCGCCCCTCTCAACAACAGTTACTAGACGCAAGGAGGGTTGCCTTGGAGCAGCTGACTCTGATCTATCTCGTATTTCTAATTGGGGCAGAGAGAACATGGTTTTTTTCAATGCCACCAAAACTCAATTCCTCCATCTCACTACTCGACACAATCTTCCACACAACTATGATATTCTTCAAAAACACTCAACTCAGACCTTCATCTGTTCTTAATATTCTCGGTGTTTCCTTTTCTCGTAATCTTTCTTGGAAAGATCACATTACCTCTCTTTCTAAACAAGCTTCTAAGAGGTTGGGTGTTCTGAGGCGCCTTCAGTATTTCTTCACTCAACCACAGTTGCTTTTCTGTATAGGGGTGTTGTTTGCCCCTGTATGGAGTATGCTTCGCACATATCTGGGGTGGTTCCACACATACAGCTCTCCTAGAGAAGGTGGAGTCTAGGGCATTTCGTCTCATCAACTCTCCTGCTCTTACTAACTCTCTTCAATCTCTTTCTGCCCGTCGAATTGTTGCATCACTCTCTCTTTACTATCGCTATTACAATGGACACTGCTCTTCTGAACTCTCTCGTCGCATACCTCCTCCATTGAGAAGGGCTCGTGCGACACGCCTTTCTACACATTCTCATCCTTTCTCTGTCCAACTCTCTGACCCCAGACTTAATCGCTATGCTCTGTCTTACATGTACTCTACTGGAAAAGTCTGGAACACACTCCCTTCATCTATTTTCCCAACTTTCCTTATGACTTACACACCTTCAAACGTCCGTGTATCGGAACACGTCGGCCTTTAATTTGAACAGGATTCCGAATTGTTCCCCCTAACTCTGGTGGAAATTTGGTTTTGGCCCACAAGAGGTAAAATATGCCCACAAGAGGTGATATAAAAAAAAAAAAAAAAATAAAATATATATATATATTTATTTATATAATATATATATATAAATATGAATAACAAAATATATATATATATGTTAAAGCAGTAAGCTACGATCCAGCAATAGGCCTGTATCACACGGCAAACGTAGTTCAGGCTATGATAAGTCGAATTAAGTTCGATTGAAAACTAATAAATAATTATCGTACATAAAAGCAATTTTCCTATTTTTTTAAAAAAACTTTTCAGATTTTTTTTTTTTGCAATTTTCTTACTTAAAATTCGCCAAGGATTCCAAAAATGTGATCCTTTTTAACGTACGTTTAGTAGTTTTTGAGATATGTATGACTGCTATAAAGTAAACTCTGACCATATATATATATATATATAATATATATATATATATATATATATATATATATATATATATATATATATATATATATATATATATAATATGGTTGCAAATCTATTTTAATACTTAACGACTACTATGATGATGGATCAACAAATAGGTCAAATTTTACACAATCTGATTGAAGTAATTTAACGAATGGTGGAGCCAGTCTAAATTTATGGAATGCTCCACTCCAAAGCAGACCCAACACTTACATAAAATATTGGTTTATTATTAATTAAATAAGTCACCATAAACACATACAAGAGCGAGAACTATGTACTTTATCTACCTGTTTCTGCAATATTAAATTTTTTCAATATTAGTATTAAGGAATAGGCTGAGAGTTGTAAAGGGAGTGAGAACCTTATTTTATTTTATTATATAAGAATATTTTTATAGGTATTTTTTTTTTAATTTTAAACCATTTGTTTATTAGTCTCTTTCCTAGAGTGTAAATTTATCATTGATCTCCAATTTATTTATTCTACTAAAAAGTTTTGGTAACAGTAGTTTTCTTTTTTTAATTCTTTAACTCTCTGCAAATAAACTTTTGCCAGCACGGATGGATCGAGCGAAACTGCATGCTTATTTTATATCCCAACTTCATTCATTACTGTACGAAAGCCACATTTCCGTATATGTTAATAAAAAAACTAAATTAACTTTTTCTTAGCTTGACGATTCTTCCACTATCACTCAACAATAATATACATTTTTTGAAGATTTTTTTTTTCCCTATTTACAATAGAGTAGAAATTAAACGCGGGACAAAGGAACAGGGGAAAAAAATTTCCTTATATCCGGATCTAAACTAAAGTAGTATCTTAAGAAGTATTGTCAGGACCCATAAACTACAACAATACTGAACCTTTCGTATTGATTATTACCACTTGAGAGAATATTAAAATTTTTAAATTATGATTAGTTTCGGTTAATAGATTGTGTGAAAATGCTTTAGAAATCTTGGACTTTGGATTAGCAGTCTAAATTCTGAATTAAATATATTACTAGTCAGTAAAAAATAAATATATACAGGTAATAAAAAAAAACAATTTATATGAATATTAAATATATTTATTTGAGCTTATATCTTCGCCCCTTTAATTTTTTTGAACACTGCAACATACCTGAAAATATAAAATGAAGATAATTATTAAGGTTTCAAAAACCATGCACTATTGCAAATACGTGATTAATAAACTTTTTAGTACAATATTTTTTTTTTTAAGAACAACGTATATATATATATATATATATATATATATATATATATATATAATATATATATATATATATATATATATATATATATATATATATATATATATATATATATATATATATATATATATATATATATATATATATATATATATATATATATATATATATATATATATATATATATATATTATATATATATATATATATATATATATATATATATACTTTTTCTCCTCTTGTTCACTCTGATGGTTCTATTGATAACACTCCAACTCAAAAGGCTAATCTCTTCTGTGTCCTGTTCTCCTCTAATTTAATCTTGAATGACTCCGGCAATCCTCCTCTTACTTCTCTCCTCAGATGTTTCATGCCTTTACCTATTATTACATTTGATTAGGTGCATGGGCTTCTGAAATCTAAGAACGTCAGGAAGGCAAGATGCCTGGCAAGATGGCGCTGTCATTCGTTCAACTTTTCTCTCTATGCCTCAATACTAGTACTTACCCTCAGTGTTGGAAGCGCGCATTAGTCCAACCTATTTCGAAGAAAGGTAGTTGCTCTGATCCTTCTAACTATCGCCCTATAGCTCCCACTGTATTCTGTCTAAGATCTTTGAAACCCTTCTCAACTCTCATCTCCGATCATCAGGAATTTCATTCCCTTCTTTCTGATCATCAGTATGGATTTCGACATTTGAAGTCTACTGATGATATACTTTCCTATCTCACAGATTTATGGTCTTCTGCCCTTAGGGACCATGGGGAGACTTTTGTGGTGCCGCTATATATATATATATATATATATATATATATATATATATATATATATATATATATATATATATATATATATATATATATATGCCAGACTGCACTTCTACACTTAAATATTTAAAAAACTACTGAACGCACGTTAAAAAGGATTATATTTTTGGAATCCTTGTCGAATTTTAGGTAAGAAAAATTGGGAAATAAAAAATAAATTCTTATAATAATTCTATTACGTAAGTAAATTTTACTTTTTTATAAAGCTAGGAAAGTATCGTACGTCTGGCAATGTCCCTTTTTTTAAATCATTTTTTCCAAAATTTTGAATAACTTAAATATTCGCTAATGACTAATGAAAATTGTACAAAAGATGTTTATATATATATATATATATATATATATATATATATATATATATATATATATATATATATATATATATATATATATATATATATATATATATATATATATATATATATATATATATATATATATGGTGTAATACATCAGTTAGGCTTGGATACAACGGCAATCTTCGGTCATTCAGGTTAAATAAAGTCGAATTAGGTTTGTTAGATCATCGCTTATCGTACACAATAATTTTTTTTTTTTTTTAATTTATTTTTAAATTTTCCCACCTTTCTTTCTTACTATTTTTCTAGCTTTCTTTATATCGGTTCAGTAGTTTTTGAAATATGTTGTTGGTGGGGCGACTATATATATATATATATATATATATATATATATATATATATATATATATATATATATATATATATATATATATATATATATATATATATATATATATATATATATATATATATATATATATATATATATATAATATATATATATATATATATATATATATATATATATATATATAGACAGGATACAGGAAACCTAGACGGTGACATTTTAGCATATGCGGATGATTTGGTGTGTTGGAGCGCGGAGAGAGATAGGTTCAGAAAAGTGGTGGTGTGTTTTGCGAATAGGATTAGAGATGCGGGATTGACTATGAATACAGAAAAGACAGAGATCATGGTGGTCAATAGAGACGAAGGAGAGGAAAAGCTAAGAGTAGTCATGGAGGGGACTGAGATAATGAGAGTGGAGAAATATAAGCATCTGGGAAAGAAGGAAGAAATGGACAGGGGTTAAGTAGGATAGCTCAATACAATCACCTTCAAATATAACAAGGTAAAAAGTACAAATTCAATACTCTCAGCTTCCCAAAGTGATGTCAGAAGCGAGATATTTCTCGCTGCAATAATAAATTTAATAAAGAATTATAATTAAAACAAAGAAATATGTCATCAAATAGGTCAAATGGTTGCCATTTTCAAAACCAAGTGGCTTACATTAAACCAAATGGTTGCCAGGGGCTCTCATAACTATAGGGCCTTATTTACTAGGCATAAGATCTTTTGATATGAATAATAAAAACCACAGATCTAATGAATCAACCACTCAGGGCACAGGTAACAATATACCATACCAAAAACAATACTACAGGAATAGGTACTAGGTAATTTTATGTACAGCCAATAACCAAAGAGCATAAACAGTTCCAGTTAATAAGTAAGTTAAACTTTCCACCCTATGATGACAATGATATAAAACGCTGGCTTAAACACACAGAATTCCTTTTCATATCAAACATTACTTTATACTCTGTGAAGTACCGAGCAATAACAAGGCTTTTACCCAAAGAAATAATTTGTGAATTGCCAGATAATATCCATTCTAATCCAAATGTATTTAAAATAATCAAAGAAATAATTATAAATAAAAATGAATTATCAGATAGGCAGCGAGTACAGTGTGGCATCAAGATGACAAACTAAAGAATATGTGTTCAAACTTAATGAATTTGATGACAAAACGTGTTTGTATAGTTATAAAAGAAAAAGGAAAGCATTTTTCAAATTAAATGAAACTATTTCTAACAAATATTTTGTAGGAATTAAAATGTTTTTTAGAAAACTGTCCGTTTATAGTCTAGTCCCAATTAATTTGCCTACCATTGTATTCATTATCAATTCATAAAATTTTTTCAGTATAATAATTTTATAAATACAATAATAAAAATTAACTTGGTAACTTACCTTGTGTTCTATGCTAGCTTGTTGTACTTTATCAAAAAGATCGATTAGAATATGATTTCTCTGAATTCAGAAAGAATATCTTTACCCGTATTAATATTCTTAGAGGGAAGCAAATGTCTCAACCTGAATGAAAAATAAGATAATTAATGTACATACGTCAAACCAATTATAGCAAATATAAAAGATTAATATTTTCAGTTCTTCTTAGAGGGTAGATGTATATATCATCAAGTCATATAAAATTTTTCATCCTTATTTTAAAAATAGTAAAAAAAAAAAAAAATGGTTAAAAAAATTTTTTTATTTGACTTGGTAACTTGCCTTATGAGTCTGTTTGTTTGTGCGCTTTAACAATATAATGTCTCCATCTGAAAAAATAAAATATATAATATGTATGTGTGTCAAACAAACTATTGAAAATACTGAAGATTAATAACATCAGTTCTTCTTAGAGGATATGGGAATTTATCATCAAATCAATACAATCTTATCATCATTTCACTTAAATGGGGGAAAAAAAAAAAAATTAAAATTAACTTGGTAACTTACATTTTATGTTCTAAGCTTGTTGCTAAGTTTTTCCGAATCAACTTTTGATTATTATTAGAATAATTCTCTGAATTCAAAAAAGCATTTTGCCCATTTTTTTTCAGTAGTAAATATACCTCACCTGAAAAATAAAAATTATTAATGTACATATATCAAACCCACTATTACAATTAAATTCTTAGAGAATAGATATATTTATTGCCTTATTATAAGTCTAATAATAATAAAAGCAAAGATAAAAGTTAAACTTAACTTACCCCATGATATATTTCTTGGGCCCTGTCTTGATCACTTAACTTGTAATTTTAACTACAATTTTAATCAGAAGTAAAACCTGAAAACAGAATCAACTGTGGTTCGAGTAAAATGAATCTTACATTATATATATCCAATAGATGAAATTTCCGTATAGTAAGAAACTATTTATTCCAAATTATTTCAAACATTCGAAACAAACTTATATCAACCTCAGCCTCTCTCTCAATAATCTTTTTAAAAGGAACGTTTAGCATTCAACGTTTTTCTATTACTATTAGCATTTACTACTAGAATGAAAACTAAAATTTTCTATATTGGAAGGGGGTGAAATTTCCATAATTTTTAAGATATAATAATGGGAGTAGGTAAACTATTTTCAGTGTTTTACAAAATTTAACACACGTAAGTTCAAGACATCCATATATCCTTGTTCACTTAACAGATTCACACAGTTCATACTGTACAAGATTACTAGATTTTAATTTTTCCAAACAAACTTTAAAGTAGAATTTTCTGTTTAAGCGAATATTTCACCCAATTCAAATCTATTTTAGTTGTTTAAAAACATGGATCGATAGGCTCTCAATTTACACACAATTCAATATATTATGGGCAATATTCTTAGCCTCAAAAACTTTCCCTTGTCTATAGTTTTCTTACATCATCTAAAAACCATTATTACTCCAACACCAAAACAATCCATTAAACAGATTTCAAGTTCGGAAACCTTCACATTACGCAATTTTTTATTTTGGTATTTCAGATCATAATGTAGAGGGCATACTAAAACTTATTTTTAGAACATGTATTCTGGGTAGATCCTCTACTTTAAAAAAATGCTCGCAAGCCTCGAGCCTTTTTCAGAAATCAAAAGGCGTATTGAAAGGGTTCAATATAAAAATTCTTATTGAACAGCAATAATTCACGTTAATCTCAACAATTAAAAAAATAATGATAATAATACCAAAATCATGAGAATAGTTTATTAGAATATGATTTCTCTAAACTCAAACGTAACATCTTTGCCCGTTAGTTTTTTGTAAACTGCAGCAAATGTTTCCACCTGAAAAATAAAATAAAATAAATAACGTGCTGGTCCCAAAACCGCTACAGCTAATATATAAAATTGCATTCAGTTCTTCTTAGAGGATAAATGTACTTAATCATAAAATCATAAAATTTTATCATCATTTTAATAATCATAAAACAACAATAAATTAACTTGGTAACTTGCCTTATGCTCAATGTTTGTTTGTTGTGCTTTATCAAGATGAACTTTGATCAGTCGCGAACTATCTAGTCGTACACGAATTCGTTTTCCTACAATTTCAGCAGGATAAACAAGATCTTCTAAAATTGCATCGTGAACTGCTGTTAGAGTACGACTGAAAAAAAAAAAATGATAGCTTGTACTTTCATTATCATCCTTAAATGTATTATGCTGGCAAGGTATAGACCACCACCTATGAATTTAACATTTTAAAGCAATGAAATAGTGCTATGTTCAACCTTTGAACAAATCTAACTCGAAGATAATATGTTGGATTCTGGTCAATTCTCATCGGATGCATAAAAAATTTATTTTGCTATATTCAGAAAAAGAGCTGAATATCTTTAACAAATTATATTTTTACTACAACTCCTACAAGAATTGCATTACGGGTATCAAGGTTACAATTTAAATTTTTTAGTCTAAAGACATCACAGATACATTGCAAAAGGTTTATAACTGCAATTACAGGTGATATATATATATATATATATATATATATATATATATATATATATATATATATATATATATATATATATATATATATATATATATATATATATATATATATATATATATATATATATATATATATATATATATATATATATAAATATACTGATACAAATAATTTTAAACCACCTGATACCGTGCACCGACATGATAACTCTAGAATTTATCGATACTAATACCAAAAAAAAAAAAAAATTTTTTTTTTTTTTTTTTTTTTTACTGAACTCAGGAAGGTTGAAAATACGATCGAAAATATTCAACCACCATAAAATTTAGGTATTCTGCCATCTGTAATAAATTATTTTGAAGGCACATTAATAAACATAATTACTGATGGGTGATATTAGGTTGGTGCCACCAAGCCCTTGCAGCCAACTTACCACATAACGTATGTGGGAAGATAAAAAACATGGTTGAAAAGGGCTCCCAGCCTTTAGAACCATGCAAAGAACTATTCTCCATTTGACTCGACTATATATATATATACTATATATATATATATATATATATATATATATATATATATATACTACATATTTGAAGCTATATATACAATATTTAATTTTTTTTTAACAACAATGAATGTTCCTGTTCAGCCTTTCTTACCTTCTGGGTCTTTTTTGTTTTGGTGGATGTTTCATTTTCCTTGTTGGCTTTGGGAGAATTCTACGCTGTGCAATAACAACTACATGTTTACCACTAAATTTTTTTTCTAATTCTCTTACGAGACGTTGCTGCACTCGTTGGAAAGATCTTAACAATGGTACTGGTACAAAAATGGCTATGCACTGGAATATATATATATATATATATATATATATATATATATATATATATATATATATATATATATATATATATATATATATATATATATAGATATTCCATAATGAAATGATGACAGTTAGCATTTTTTTTCTTCTAAATACTTGGACATATCTCAATGAGAAAAATTGAAGCGTCGTTATTAGGGTTGAAGATATTTTTTTAGTAACACTAATATTAAAACTTAAATATCTCAAAAGGGTTATTAAACCTAAGAAAATTATTAATTTACCATTTTAAAGCTCTTAAATAGTTCTAAAATTTTTATTATATGCAGTTTTTACATGAGATCAAATAAAGGTGACCTAATGTGCGACATTTGACCTTTTGTAGGTCAATCAGTAACATTTTTTTTTTAATTTACCCATTTATTGATACAACCCTTGTGAAGGTGAGATATTATTTTGGTTTTAGAGATTTGATCTGAACTGGAGTAGTTTTTCTACATAGTGGTATTCTAAAATTGGTAAAATGAAAATGTTGAAATTACCTTTCCTTTATAACATACTTTTTAATATTGTAACTTATAAATGGAACGTTCTTACATTGATCTCTAAAACATTTTGTGTCAGAGGTCAAATAAACTTGGCCTTGAATTTGACAATTACTATTAATGACTAGGTGATATGTATTAAACTAACATTTTTTTACTTTTCTATTTTTCAGGCTTCCTATTGCACATTTTATATATGGTATCTGAATAATTAGACAGATAAAATACTAATAATTGATATGACAAGTTGTTTCACTATGATATTAAAGCTTTCTTTGAAAAATAGATGAATCAATTAAAATTGCAGTTAAAGTTATCATGCTGTGATCCCTTTGAAGTCCAAAACCTAATACGGAATTCTTAAGAGAATTTCAACATTATGGATTAATTAATTATGCTGAAACAATCTATCTGAATCTGTAGTTGCTTCATCCATTCCTTATTCATCTGAATCTCCATGATTTAAAAATTCTCCTATTATTTCAGAAGGCTGTAATTTTATCGATTCTAACAGAAAAAGATTCTGAGAGTCACATTTTAAAATAAAGTTAGAAAAGCAAGTTGGATATAAAGAAAGGAAACTGGAAAAAAAAAATACAACGCACATTGGAGCATAAAATGGAAACCATTAACCCATATTGAACTTGTAAAGAAAGTACTTCAATTAAGGAAGTTAATCTTAATGAAGCAGAAATCATAAGATAGTTAATAGGTAAGTTCATTGCCCGTAACAGTAAATCAAAAAAAATTCAAATTTTAACAGTTACCAAGAAACTGGACTATTTCACAAGTAGAAAAAGAATTTGGAGTCAAATTATATAACAAAAACAACTAAAAAGTTAGTTAAGAACAAGTAGTACTAGCAATGCACTAGTAAGAGAAAATCTTTGTTTCCAAAGAAGATAGTTGATGAAGTTATTCAATTTTATAAGAATGAAGAAATAAACCGAATTATGCCTGGAAAAACCATAAAGTTTTGAAATTTGGTGAAAGAGTACAAGAGCAAAAAATATTTAATACTGTGTAATTTAAAATTACACAGTATTAAATATTTAATTAAAAACAAATTTCCAAAAAAAAATAGGCTTCTCACAATTTGCTGAGCTGAGGCCTAAAGAATGCGTCCTCGTAGGTGGAAGTGGAACTCATAACATGTTTGCAAGATGCATCAAAATGAAAAGATAATGATTTCAGGACCAGTAATTGAAACTAAAAGGAAAAGTGGCATTTGACAGATTATAAACATGCTTAAATGCTTTTTTATGTAACCCTCCACTATATGACTGTCATTATGGTTAAGTGTTCAAGTTGTAAAAACCAAATCAATGAAAAAAGACCTACCTATTGATTAACAACAGACAGAACAACACTTGAAACTGTTTCAAAAGTGACTGATGAATTTATCAATACATTTGTAACACTTTCTCAAGCTCAGGGAGCATAATAATGTAACAAAGAGCAATCTATTTTATAGAGGATACAATTCATCCTTTCATTTCATTCCTTAAACGTCAAATAATGGTAAATTTCTACCAATGTAATGTTCCTTTTATTCAAGAAACAGATAACAGATCAAATTTCACAACCATTGGGAGTCTTATTTTATTAAATGATTTAAACACACCATGAAAGGGTACGCTTTTAACAATATGAAAACTGACAATGTAATAGAAATAAAATGAAAATGCCAAGCTTGCGCACCACATCCACAGCCCTCTAGCAGCAATATTTAAAAACAGAACTTATTTTCTGGATATCTCAAATAGTTAATTTTACAGAATTAGCAATTAAATGAACCAGGATTCTACGCAAGACAAAAAGTTGATACTAAAAATTTCTAGTAGAGGAATGCGCATTTATATTTTATCTAAAATTTAGAAAAAGTAGATACATTGTTTCTTGTTATAAATAACATGTAACAATGCTGTAGGGAGCTTAATATTTTTGTGATGTTTAGTATACATAGAACAGTAAGGACATCATAGTAAGACTGTCCCCTGAGAAAGGAAAATGTTAGTTGTCATAGTTCTTTATTGTAATTTCATTATTGTAACATTTACTTTCATAGTAAACTACATTGGTAACTTTAACTTTAAATTTAGGTTAAACAATAGTTTTATAATATTCAAGACTCATATTTTTAAGCCATGAAAACACCAATAACACAAGTGGGTTTTGCCAACATCATTTTAATGATATTTTGGTATTACAACACTAAAGTGAGAGTCTCAATGTTTCCCATACTTTTATGAAGGGATGACCATTTTCAGGAAGCTAAGTATTAACAAAATACTATTTTTGGATTTTTATAATGGTTACTCTTCACCGTTACAATATTGTCTGCAAGTGAATACAAATTAAGTTATTATAAAGCATGCAAAAAGCACTTACCTTCTTATCTCCAACATCAATTTGTTTTGCACCAGTGATTGAAAGATCCTTTAGTTGAGCTTTTAATTCACTTGAATTTTCAAGCTCAAGTAAAGTTTGCCCAATTTGGATCTCAAAGTCATCTGGTGTATCAGATGTATGTTTTGAGATTTTATTACCGCAGAAAAACGGCATTTTAACAAGTCCTGAAAAAATAATATTACAATTATATCATATATCAGGTTATTATCCCATTAACTGATCATATATTCAGTAAAAATAAAATTCCTAATTGTGGGGGGGGGGAAAAAAAAAAATTCAAATTATTAAAGCATCCAATATCTTTGAATGCTGTTTCCCATTTCCTTTTTTTTTATTTTTATTTTTAACTTTATTCAATGTAACAGCAATGAAATATCTTTGGATATTCATGTTAAGTAAATGTAGATATGCATTCAATTTTTGAAAGAGGTCTTTTAAGTAATTTTAAATCAAATCATCCATGAAGAAATAAATTTTTAATTGAAACTTCTAGATAACTTCTGGTTGACAAGGATTGGGATTTCGATGTAGTCAGAACAATGAGGAATAATTCTTCACCTGGTTCTAGAGGCTGGGAACCTTTGAAACCAATTTTTTTTTTTTTTCTTCCCAAGTACAGCTGCAGGAATATGAAGTTACTGCAGTGGACACCACCCTGCATCTTGTGGGATATGGTGTAGAGTATAAAAAAAAATATATATATATACATATAAATATTATGCGCAATGATGTTATTTGCTCTTGTGCCTCTAATTTGGAGTCTCCTGAATTTCCTACTTTATGGCTTAAGCTCTCTTGCAATTCTACTACAAAATTTATTTGTTCTGTCTATTTATCTCCTAATTCTACTGACTATCCAAAATTCTTCAACTCTTTAAACTCTAAAATAGAGCCCATTCTGTCTTCTTCTAATTTCTCTGAAATCATCATTTTAAGTGATTTCAATGTTCACCACCGCCAATGGCTTTCTTCTAGTTCTCATGATCCAGCCAGTGAACTCACCTACAACTTTTCTATCCAAAACAACCTTGAGCAGTTGGTGCAACTAACTACCTACCAGTAATTTTGTCTTGGTGATGAACTCAACATACTTGATATTTTCCTTACTTCTTATCCTTCTCCTTATACTGTTAAATTCTTTCCTCCTCTGGGTTCATCTGATCACATTCTTATCTCTATCTTGTTCTGTCTCTTCAAGTCTTACGCAAGAACGCCTCCCGCCTTCAGCAAGGAGATGTTTCTGGCACTTCAGTGCTGCTAACTGGTCTGACTTTCAGTTGTACTTCTTTGATTTCCCATGGAATGATTATTGCTTTTGTAGGAGGGGTCCCTCGGAATGTGCATGAACGTATAACCGAGGTAATTCTCTCTGGCATAGAGGTGTATGTACCATATTCTTTACCTTCTACTAAACCTAATAAACCTTGGTTTAACTCTGCTTGTTCTCGCGCTACCCGCCAAGGGATGCTGTCTTCAGAGATTAGAGTAGTTTTCAAACTCCTGAAACTCATTTAATTAATATTTCATCATGGAATCGTGCAAAATCTATTCTTCAAGACACGAAAAACTTTTCTCCACCAAAAATACAATAATCTTTCTGGCATTTTAAAAAAAATGTCAATTCTAATTTTGCTTCTTCCTCTTTCTCTCCTCTAGTTTATTCTGATGGCACAACTGCCATTTTACCTTCTACTAAAGCTGAACTCTTCGCTCATACTTTTGCCTCTAACTCTACCTTAGATGATTCCGGAGATATTCCTCTTCCTTCAACCCCCTTCAACTCATTTATGCTTAACATTATAATTTCTCCTAAAGATGTCATTTCTGCTCTCTGAGCTTTATACTAAGAAGGCATATGGTCCTGATGTTATTCCTCCTGCAGTTCTCAAAAATTGTGCTTCAGGGCTTGCACCCTGCGTTGGTAAACTATATTTCCTCTTTGCCTTTCTACTTTAACCTTTCCTTATTGCTGTAAACATGCACTCATTCAACCTGTGCCAATGAAGAGGGACCCCTCTGAACCCTCTAAATACCATCCTATTTCTTTAACCTATGCTCTCTCTAAAGTTTTCAAATCTATAATTAACAGGAAAATTTGGAAACACCTTAACTCTTACAATCTTATCTCTGATCGCAGTATGGCTTTCATAAAGAACGTTCTTCTAGTGATCTTCTTTCCCTACTTTCTGACCCTTGGTTCTCCGCTCTTCGGGGTTTCAGTGAATCCTTCGCTGTGGCACTAGACATATCAAAAGCCTTCGATAGAGTCTGGCACAAAGCTTTGATTTCCAAACTACCCTCTTTCAGAATCTATCCTTCTCTCTAATTTCCTTTCCGGTCGTTATATAGCAGCTGTTGTAGATGGCTACCGTTCTTCCTATAAATCTATAGATAGCAGTGTTCCTCAAGGATCCAACTTTTTATATATATATATATATATATATATATATATATATATATATATATATATATATATATATATATATATATATATATATATATATATATATATATATATCAGTACCACTCATGGGTAGGGACCAACCGGGGCCGGAGTTTCCTAAAATTTGTAAAGAGGTCAAAAGCACTGAAATTTTAAGTTTTAGAAAATTAGATATAAGGTTTATTTAATTGTAAGAAAGGAGTAGAATAGGCAACATTCACTTAAATTAATGATTATATGCATTTTCTCCCCCCAAAAAATCAAAAAATTACAGTTTTGTATAGTTAAAGTTTAAAAAAAGTACAAAAATTAAAAAAAAAAATTATTCTAATTCATAATAGTGATTTAACATGTTTACCTAGGTAAGACCCAAAGGTAAAGTTTGAAAAAATGTAAGATATAAAATTATCAATTTAACCTGTATTTATACATATTGTTATTTTATTGCCATGTATCAACTTGTATCATTTAGCTACATTATTTAAAAATTATTATTTTGTTTATACTTTCAGTCAATATGGCTAAAAGATCAGCTTCTGCAGTATTTGAATACTTTACAATGTTTCAGGATAGGCTCGAAATAGCTAAATGTAACATCTGCAGTCAGAAAATTAGAAGAGAACCTCCGGGTGCTACAAGTAAAAAAATTTCAACCAAATCTTTTTGGAGTATCTAAAATCAAAACACAAAGATGAACATTCACTAGCAGAAAAGGAACGGTCAAAAGAAACAGAAAAGGAAAAAATCTTAATTTTCTTGTATTTTGTTTGAATTTTTTTTTTAATTATTTGACTGATTGAGCTGAAATTTTCAAAGTATGTTAATTTTTTCACGAAGTTCTGAGTTGATTTCGAGCATTTTTTTGAGTCTATAACGGTTTGAAACTTATTTGGACCCAAAGTTGAAAAAAAAAAATAACTGGGTCAAACCACTGGTCCACATGAGCTGAAAATTTAACTGCATACCTTTGCCCCAATTTCTTGCATTGGTGGGAATAGATTTTTGATATCACGTCTAGAAAAAAGTTATAAGCACTTGAAAAAAAATTTGCAAAAATCGTACCCTTCTGGAGGAAAAATTATTTAAAAAAAAAACGCTACCTACTATTTTTTTTTATTTGTGAATATTGTTTAGAAGAGGAACAGGGCAACAATTTTTATTTAGTGCATTTTTAAATGTCCTTTGTTTGAAGAGAGATATAGCCTCTCAAACTTTAAGAATTTTTGAAATTTGGCCAAAAATGGACCTTTTTGAAGGCTATATCTCAAAACCAACGAATCTCATCGAATAAAGTACATAGAGGAATTTGTAGCCCCACCCCTCCTCTATACACACCAAAAATAGGAAATGTTATAGTTGTATTTTTTTTAAAAAGATTTTGTCTGAAAAGGTGGATTTTTTTGGTTCAAAAAATTTTTTTTTCAATAGTTGGTCAGTTTTTGGCTTATAACATTTTTTCTAGAACTCTGGGAACAAAAGTCTATTAGAGGCTTTTGTAGCCCATATAATTTTGAATAAATATTCCAACTTTCAGCTCATTCTACAAAGTGGTTTGGCACCGTCATTCTATTGAAAAAGGGTAAAATTTCATAAAAAACAAAAACTTTTAACCGTAATAGACTCGGAAAAACGCTAGAAATGGACTTTTCTTACCGGTAAAAAATCTATATTCACTGAAAGTTTCAGCAGAATCAGCTGAAAATTTAAAAAAAAAAACAGATTTTTTGTATAATTTGCCATTTTAACCCCGGCCGGCAACACCGGTTTTCCCTGATTTTTAGCTGGGGCCGGGGTTGGCCGGGGCCCCGGTCGGTTCATACTCATGGGTCAGGAGGTACAGGGGTAATGCCCCCCAAGTATAGACAAATAATCATGTGCCATGCATTTATATTTCTATTGATCAACTGCAATATTTATGCTAAGGTAATCTTTTCATGAAATATACTTCTTTCATGCATATAAGATGCAAATGCATGGCTTATAAGCGTTTATCTATGGGGGCTATACCCCGTAACATATATATATATATATATATATATATATATATATATATATATATATATATATATATATATATATATATATATATATATATATATATATATTAAGTCTTAAAAATTTAATATGCATAATTTACTTTATTTCATATGCCTTCATAGTTTTTAAGAAAAAAAAATTAAATTTTTTTTCACTCCAAAGTAGCTATAAATTTTCACACATTCCTCTTCTCAGTGCAAAGCCAAATGATATGATGCCATTAAAGTAATACAATGTGTTTTTAGTTTAATCTTTTTTTGTGCCTCAATTAACCTCAAAAAAATTCATTTCACATAGTCTGTTTTTATATATGAAAAAAATCAGAAATTGTAATGTTCACAGTAGTGGATTTTTTCGTACGACCAGGTTACTGAAAATAATATACCTACATATAGGAATTTGAAACTAACAACATAGCCTATAAATTTCTATCATGACAAGGTTGCTGGATCAGTGATGATAAAAATTTTTAAAAAATAAAAATTTTCATATATATATATATATATATATATATATATATATATATATATATATATATATATATATATATATATATATATATATATATATATATATATATATATATATATATATATATATATATATATATATATATATATATATATATATATATATAGTAAATGTTGGTGCTCCTTTTGAGCTTAATCTTTATAGCAAAAATATGACGAAAAATAAGCATGGCATCAAGTTAAGGTGGAGTTAGACGTATTATTGATCAATATTTAATAACTATAATCAATTTCTTTATAACATTATTCTCTACATTTCGATTTGACTTAAATCATTTTCAGGAGTATATAGCTGTGACAAAGAAAGAACAATTAATTACATTAGTGATTTAAACTGCGTAAAAATTAACAAATGAAATATAAATAAACTAAATAAATCAATACACCATAAATTAAAACACGACAAGAAGGAACAGCTATTACATAGTTACTATGGAGGAGAGATTGTATAAATTACACCAAAATTATGTAAACTGGATAAGTAGTTGGTTGTATGAATTTCTACAAAGATATGTTAAATTACAGTAAATAAGCATATGAAATCCAAATTTGATTGGTGCTGACAATTAATGGAACAACTATGAGGTAAGTGTTAATGCTTACGGATCAAGAGCCAAACAACAAATCATTCATACAATTACTATCTCACACACACAGAGATGCAAAGGCACATCTGAAAACCAAAAATAAAAATATATATATATTATACATATAAGGTAATAAAAACACACATAAGACATACCATGCACATCAAATGAAATTTATTGTCAAACTCATGTGGACTCATTCATTCAAAATATGAAAAGGAGGCATATTATACATCTGATATGATAGAATAGGACACAAAATAGTATATTTCTAGCTAACCGATATGTAATGAATAAAAGATTTATTCTGTAAAAAAATTTTTTTGGTAGAAAGGTTATAAACAAAAGAACCAACAATTTGAATTATGTCATAGCTAGAATATAGGAATAATAGAATTAGAGACCAGCGATATAGAGAGGAGTAGTGGTTAGATTATTATTTAAGTCTGGTTTTTGTTTGAGAATGTATAGAGATTCCAGTATGCGTAACGACGTTGGATCAGGGTTGGTGTCTAGAACATTGAAGTGTTTGGGGACAGGAAAGGTTAGACCTGATATAACTTAAGAGGTATGTTGCTGAAATAGTTTGTAGCAAGAAGGGTAGAAGTAGGTTTTCTATAAACAGATGTTTTAAATGTTATTAATATGAGTAACATATACATCAAGAAAGGATATGGAATTATTAACTTCTTGTTCCATGGTGAATCTCATGCTGTTGTCTCTCTCATTCATATTAATGTAGAAACATATTGGCATGATCTTTCTCCTTGAAAACTATGAAGCAGTCATAGTTTTCAAGTTGTATATATTTTATGTATTGCTTCTCTATTACTACTATTAGCATGATATATATATATATATATATATATATATATATATATATATATATATATATATATATATATATATATATATATATATATATATATATATATATATATATATATAAAGATTAAGCAGTTATCTGACCTTCGATATAAGGAAATACTGATATATCAATACAATTTTTTGACATTTGTATTATTATTATTTAGCTTTTATTTCATTTATACCTATTGATATTATTATTTTCCAGCATACTTAATTCAACTTATAACCTGAATGACTGAAGTTTGCAATGTGATACAGGCCTACTATTTTATTTGTTTATTTATTTATTTATATATATATATATATATATATATACTAATAAATAAAAAAAAAAAAAAAAAAAAAAAAAAAAAAAAAAAAAAAATAAAAAAAAGTATATTCTATCACTATAAAAGGGAAATAATTACTAAAACTATCAAAATTTTAAAATATCAATTAAAACTGAAAATAATCAAAAAAAATTAAAATAAAAAAAAAAAAAAAAAAAAAAAATATATATAATATATATATATATATATATATATATATATATATATATATATATATATATATATATATATATATATATATATATATATATATATACATACTGCCAGGTACAATCATTAGTAATTATTGGAAAGCTTACATCTAATAATTAATCACAATTAAATTCATTGCCTCAGATAATAGGGCAAACATGTAACTTCATAGAACACTTGTGGCATAAGAACCAGTGTTCCAAGATATGGCAATACAATACTGCACTTGTATAGCCATATTGCTAAATTTCTTTTTAAACGAAAATTTGATAAAAAAAAAAAAAAAAAAAGTGCAAATTCATCATTTATAGGTTGCAATTAGTCATTTATACAAGACAATTATAAGATATATATATATATATATATATATATATATATATATATATATATATATATATATATATATATATATATATATATATATATCCTCAAAGATATAAAATTTTGTTTTCAACTTATATGGATAGTTTCAGTTGAACTCGCAATATGTGAATACATAGTTCCAATCAAACTCTCAACATGTAGGTATGTAGTTATTTTCAGCAACCTGGTCTCATACAAATAATTCCACTACTGTGAATGCTACAATTACCAAAAAATCATTTACTACTAGAAACTATATATTTACCAGTAAAAAAAAAGTTCTTTACCTATATTATTCTAAAGTATAGGCACATTGTGTAGTTGGAATAATTATACTATATAATTGGGTTTTTAATACTTTAACAATTTTAAATTTATTAAATTTGATTTTCTACCCATTTAAAGTTTTCCTTTTAAATAACAAATAACAAGTAGGAGATGAACCCTACATAACCAAAAAAAATTTTTTTTTTTTTTTTTTTTTTCAGGTCTCAACTTGCCTTTTACCAAGTTATAATTTCAATAGATTAAAAATTAAATATAAGTACCTCCTCTGAACATTAAATCTACAAATTGTCTTTCACAATTCATTCACTGGAAAACTACTCACCTTAGCAACAAAAACCAAATTTCCTCCAGTATTAGAACTTTGAATTAACCCTTAAATGTGCTTAGCTATGAAAAATAAATTTACTCACTAGCAATTAATAAGTATTAGGTACTATACTTATTTCTATGATTCTCACTCTTTTAAGTTTTTTTGCATGCACAAACCGGAGGAGATTGAAAATCTAAGACAGGACTAGGCCCATGTGGTTTAGGACTAATACAAGATTTCCTAGTTTTAAAACTACTTTGCCAAATTCCGATGTCTGAAACTTAAGTTAAAAAATATAGCCTCCCTTAAATTACGTCTTTAACATAACTAATAAAGAAACTTACTTCAAATTTTTACTTCAATAAAATTCACAGCAATTAAAAAAAACACTTTCAAGTTAGAGCCTAGGTTTTCCGAGAACATACCGCAAAGAAAGAAACCACACGAAATATTGCCATTTCTATGTTTTGAGAATTCACTACTTTATTTGGAGAAGATTTGAAGTTTCGAAGAAAACATGATATTTAAATTATTAAAATAATGATCTACAAAATACGGATCAAATATTTTTAGTAGTAAAAAATCAAAAGGTTTCTAAAATAAATATATATATATATATATATATATATATATATATATATATATATATATATATATATATATATATATATATATATATATATATATATATATATATATATCTCACTTCTGGTGGGCAAAGGCCAATGGTCTACCAAAATTTGCATCAGAGTTACGGGAAAAGACCGAAACCTGGTCAAATTAAAGGCCAACGTGACCTGATACACGAGGTTTGAAGGTGTGTAGGTCATACGAAGTTCGGAAAACAGATGAAGAGAGTGAGTTCGAGACTTTGCTAGTAGAGTATATGTAAGATTGAGCATAGTGGTTAAGTCTGTGGTCGGAGAGTTGAATAGAGAAGGGATGAGACTGTGTAGAAACACGAGTCGCACGAGCTTTCTCAATGGAGGAGGAATGCGGTGAGAGAGTTCAGAAGAGCAGTGTCCATTGTAATAGCGATAGTATAGACTATAGAGAGAGTGACGCAACAATTCGACGGGTAGAAAGAAACTAGAGAGAAGTAGTGGGAGCAGGAGAATTGATAGGACGAAAAGACCTAGACTCCACCTTCTCAAGGAGAGCTGCATGAATGGAACCATCCCAGATGTGTGAAGCATACTTCATACAGGGGGCGAACAACACAGCAATACAGAGCAAGCAACTGGTGTGAAGTGAAGAAATACTGAAGTCTCCTCAGAAGAATCTTCAATATTCTTAAAGAATTTTGATTATGGAATAATGGAACACACCTTTTATTTTTTCTCTAAGATTAACGGTGTCGCTGCCAGATGTAAGATATATATATATATATATATATATATATATATATATATATATATATATATATATATATATATATATATATATATATATATATATATATATATATATGAGTATATATATTTAAATATAATTAATTTCTAAATTAACCATAGTGAGATGAATTAAGTTTTTTGACCTAATGGTTACAAAAGAAGAAATTAGAAAAAAACATACCAACTAAAAGAATGCTTTGGGTTTTTAGAGAGAAATTAAGAACACGAGGTAAAAGTCGAGTTTATAAATGAAAACTTAATTTTCTAATAATTTTCTCTCTATTTAATTAAAATCAAACCTAAAACCAGTGTTGTTATTGGGAATACAAGGGACCGGTCCCAGAAATCTTCAAAATCATCTTCAGAAAAATATTACCAGGAAATAAGGTGAGAAAATTTCTTCATTTATTGACCTTAGGTCCTAACTTGATTCTTAGCTCACTGTGTTTAAGTATAAATTAATAATTAATTATTATTATTATATTTTTTTATACGATACCCCAGTTTTCTTGATTAACTTTATTTTTAGTATATAGGGGACAATTTCCTCTATAAGTAATTTTAATCAAAGATCTTTTTTTATACTTAATTTAGGCACCTGCCAGAGTTGGGTTGACTGAGGTTATAAAAATATTCATATCATAATATTTTTTTTCGTATAGTGGTAGAGATGCGGGGCACTTTCAAGCCCATTATTATAAATATTACAATTAAAATCACTTTTTTCTTTTTCTCAAATTTGATTGCTTACTCTAGGGTTATGTACTAGACTTTTTTTTGTAATAGCCTACCAGTAAGCCTAATTGACAAACTTGATATTTTATTTACAATTGTCAATCAGCACTATTAATTGCCATCCTCATTGACATTTATTTAAAGTTTAAGTAGCTTAATTAATAATTTGGTATTTTATAACCAAGCTATATATTAGCCAGCATAATTAAAGTTGGATCAACACAAAAATGGTGTTATTTATTATAATGTGGATTTAAACATAAATGTTTAAATCTAAAAATAAATTTTAAATAAAATTAATTCTGTGTAACCTATTTTAGGTAAATTTATGGACTATAACCAGTATTTATTTTAACCAGTTTAGCCTTATTAATATTTATTTTGGTAAGTTGGTATAGTACTTACTGAAATATATTTATTTAAATATACCAAATTTTTGGTGAAGTTTGTAAATTTAGAGGTTGGTTTGCAATAATTTGAGTATTAATGATAATTAATATTTCTTGCGTATTGCGTATATTTTTACATTTTTCTAAAAATGACTCAAAATATTTTAGTTTCTTTACAAAGAAAAAGGTCTGCTACAAAGGGAGTTATTACCAGGATTTTAAATAATTTTAATGCACTTTCTAGTCCTAGTAAATTACAAATAGAAAATGTACTGTCATCCTTAAATAGATATAAGCAAGAAATCCTTATATTAGATCAAGAAATATTAACTGAACATGATGAACTCTCTGATCTTGATGATCAGCAATATGCTGATTTATTAATAAGTAATGATGATTACATTAGCGAAGTAAGTTTGAGTGTATTAACTATGCAAAATAAATATGAGGAAATAGTTAAACTTAAAGAACAAGAATTAAACTCAAGTTTGGTTGAGGCAATGAAAGATTGCAGTGTCCATAATTTAAGCATTCCTCATGATAATGAAATTAAGTCAAAATTACCTACTTTGGAAATTCCAATCTTTGATGGTGATAAAACCAAATACCAGCCATTTCTTGATAAATTTAATTCAGCAATTGGAAATAAATCATCAGTTGCTAATGTTGATAAATTTTGCTATCTCTTAAAATATTTGAAGGGTGGTGCATTGAAATTGGTTGAGACATTGCCAGTCGCTGATAGTACTTACGAGACTGCTTTAGAAATCCTTAATAAAACTTACTTAAATTTAGATGAAATTAAATATGAATTGGCTCTAAAGTTAATTAATTTAAAACATTGTAAAGATAATTATGAGGACCTTTTTAATTTTTACTGTGATCTTGAGTGTCTTTTAGGTCAAATTTCAAATTATGAAATTAAATATTGAAGAGTCATCATGGCTTATTGAGACCATAGTTTTTAGTAGAATTCCTTTAACTGTAAGAGAGATGTTTCAAAATAAGATAAATAAAACTTACCCAAGTTTAGAGTCTATTAGAGAGAATTTCCCTACTATACTTTCTCTTTATAAATCTACTAAGAACTATTACACCTCAAACTCATACTAATTCTGATAACACTCGTTCAAAATATGTACACAATAATAAACAAACAAGGTCAAATGCAGAAAAGAAAACAGAAAGGCCTCATGCTTCTTTACAGAGTTTTAATAACAATGTAACTGTGTCAGCTTCTAATTTCAAGTGTAAATTCTGTAGTAGTGTAGAACACAACTCAAGTAGTTGTGACAAATATTCTAATTATGAGGCTAGAGTTAAGCGTTGTGATCAATTAAAAATTTGTCAAAAATGTACTGGTGAAAACCACCATAAGAAAGAGTGTAAAACTAAACTTAAATATAAATGTAGAGTATGTAGTGATGATCACGTGGTATCAATGTGTCCTGGTGATTTTGAAAATAAAACTGAAAATAAAAATAAAAAATCTAAAACCTTTAACTCTAAAATAACAAATGGTCAAATTAGTTTAAATGGTACCATCACCACAAATCCTTTTTTGCTACCAACTATGACTCTGCAAATTAAAAATGACCAAAATAATTTAGTTGATGTACGAGCTTACATTGATACTTGTTCTCAACAAACATTTATTAATAAGTCACTCCTTCATAAATTGAATATTCCTTATGAAACTAAGTCAGAAACAATTAACATATCATCATTTGCCAGAAAAGATTAAGATAACTTTAAATCTATTATTGCTGATGTTTCTGTTAAAATTGGTAATGTAGAGACTCTTGTAATTGATAAAGTATGTAATGATTCTATCAAAGTTCCAAGTTTAAGTGAAGTAATTAATTTAGAACTTATGTCATTGCTGATAAAAGTTTAAATTTTGATGATGTTGATAATGTTGATGTGTTGATTGGAGCTGACTTATATTCATCTTGTACATGAAGGTATTGTTAAAATTGGTAATGGTATAGCTTTAAAAACTCCTGTAGGTATTGCTATTATGGGTGATATTACTAAATATAAATTAAATAATGAATGACTAAAATCTAAGAGCCATAGCAATATCAAGGGTATTTATAATGTCATGCATGAGTCAATGAATAATATTACATGTGTCAATAATTTAATGACTACTGAGACTCTCAATACGGATGAGGAATTAGATGAAGGTATCCAACAGTTATGGATTTTAGAATCAGTTGGTATTAAAGATACTGATCACACTAATGAAAATAAGCTCATGGCTGAGAGATTCAATGACTCATTAATATATGATGGTAATAAATATTGGGTGGAATTACCATAGAAAATACCCTGTCCAGATTTGTTAGATAATTTTAATATTGCTAAGGCTCATTTATTCAAAAATTATAAGAAAGTTAAAGAATTCTAGTAAACTTGACTTGTACAATGAAATCTTGAAAGAACAGCTAAATTTAGGCTTTATTGAGGAAGTCAGAAAAGACCCCTTTAATAAAGTTGGTTGTCATTATTTAACCCATAGAGGTGTATATAGAGAAGACTCTTTAACTACTAAATTAAGAATAGTTTATAACTGTAGTTTGAAAGATTCAAATAAAACTAGTCTTAATAATTGCCTTATTGAGGGTCCCAATTTGGTAAATGATTTAGTAAAAGTTCTTTTAAGATTTAGATTGAACAAGTTATTTGGAATTCCTTACATTTTGCTTTAAAAGATACACCTATTTATGGTTTTTACATTTTGCCTCTTAGTGAAATTTAAAATTCTGGTTTAGTTTTGAAGTATCAAAATTTCCCTAAAGCTAGGTTCCCTTTTTGAATGGCAACACTAAAAATGGTGTGGCTACTTCTTTGAACAAGGTAGGATACTTGCAGTTATAACTCTGACCACGTTAGTTACAAAATTGAAATGTAAGTGCGTTTTGAAAATTCTATAAATCACATCGAGGAAAAAAAATCTTCCAGAGAACGTAATGTATATATAACTAATTAATAACCTTTCTTTACACATTGATTGTCTTTTTTTTTAGATATTAGGACACTGGGTCTGGGCTCTTGTATCCATTTTGGAACTTTGACTGACAGTCTGCTTTTTTACAAATTTGCTCAGTTTGATTTTAATTATTAGCAAAGAGCAGACCTTGTTAGGAATTCTATGGGGTTTAAAATTTGACTACTTTGACACTTACAGTATAAAGGTTCTAATTTGTAACTGGAGTTAGGATCTATGGCCTGGTATTTGAATGGCAATTGTTCAGTTAAGAATGGTTTCTCAGTATATTAATTACTTACTAATTTAAATATAGTCTTTAACGCTCATAAGATGATACTTCCTAAAAGAACTTTTTTAAGGAAACATACACAAAAGTTATACTTTAAATTTGGCTTGAAGCTCATTTTAATATTCGGTGAGTAACTTTAGATTTTTTATTGTTTATAATTACTATTTTCTTTAGGCTAATATATCTAAGTTTGGTTTTTGTTACTTTAAAACTTAGGACAGACAGTCACAATACTGTTTTAAAATAAGCTCCGGATTTCTATGAAAGCAAATCCGAATAAAGTATGCAGTAATAAGTGATATTTCTAAAGCATTTTTGAGTATAAATTTGAAATTAGATTATGATAAAGATCATCTTAGATTTTTATGGTTTAAAGATCCTTTTAATACTAATAAAGGGTTAGTAACCTATAGATTTAAAGTAATTTTATTTGGTGCAAATTGTTCACCTAGTATTCTAGCTTTAACTATTAAAAATCATTTAAGTAGGTTCCATGACTCTGTTGCACTAATACTAAATTAGTATTAGTGCAATTAGTGCAATTAGTATTACCCCTAACTTAGGAGTAATTTTTCTCACTACTACATTAGGTAACTTAGACAAAACTATGTGGCTCAGAATCAATATCCCTGCAGGCTCCTCTAGAAATATAAATTTATAACTTTCCAGTTCATACACTGATGTGCGAATTTCATTTAAATAAACTCTAGTAGTATTATACAATGGTATTAGTATTATTAATAGTAGTACTAGCAGTATTATACAGGTAGGCTTTAGATCAATTATTTTTTTTAATAGTTTCATCTACTATAAATTTTTCATCTAAAAATTCTTTATTAAGTACTTCTGTTGCTTTTTTATAATTTTCCTCATTTATAGAAAGATTCTGTATCAATGAGTATGCATATTCCTTTAACTTATTTTTTAAGCAATGCAATTTAACAGAGTCATTTATGTTTCTCAGTAAATCAAAATCACCTTAAAATTTGCTAATAAATATTAGATAGGCTTTAGACCAATTATTTTTTTTAATAGTTTCATCTACTATAAATTTTTCATCTAAAAATTCTTTATTAAATACTTCTGTTGCTTTTTTATAATTTTCCTCATTTATAGAAAGATTCTGTATCAATGAGTATGCATATCCCTTTAACTTATTTTTCAAGCAATGCAATTTAACAGAGTCATTTATGTTTCTCTGTATATCAAAATCACCTTTAAATTTGAAAATAAATATTTTATTATCAAATTTATCCATTTCATTACCTTAAAAAAAACCACAATCTAAAGTCCTAAGTATAGATTCTCCTAAATAAGTACAAGTACTTGAAATATTTTAAGACTTTTTATCTGACGTTACCTTAGAACTACTAATTTTATTTAATTTTAACTTGATCGTGCATTATACTGAACTACAGAAGAGAGTTCATGACTATAAAATTCTGGGACAATGAAATCTACATCATTATCTTGGTAGATTTTTAAAATAGCATCATCCTTTTCTTTCATTTCCTTTAACAAGGACTCTATTTCAGCTCTTATACTTTCTATATATATCCAGAATCCTTTTCTTCTGTATTACCAACACTATCCAACTGAGAAATATAACAATCTACTTGAGCCCTGAGCCCTGCTTTTAAATAATGGCTTATCCTTTTTAGCAACTTTATCTAAAAGAGTCTGTACATCCGAATTTGACGTTTTGTTTTGAATAATGGTCTAATGACCAAAAAATTAAATCTTAAATTGAAATGATATATAGCCTACATATATTTCTAAAATTTTATGAAATTTGAAAATAAAACTGGTTCCTTCCAGCAAATTAAATAGATACTTTGAAAATTTCGATTGACCTATTTGGTCTAAATGCAACGTAATTTTGGATATATAATGCTGGCTTAATTAACTAAGCAATTGAAATTTATTTAAAAATTGAAATTTGAAAATTTGGAGAAGAACTTCATAGCAAAAAAAAAAAAAATTGAATTACTTTTAATTTTGAAATTTGAAGTTGAAATTTAATTGAAATTTGAAAATTTGAAGATGACCTATATGGCCATAAATTGAATGAAGTTTCGAAATTGCAACTGACCTATATGACCTAAATGCCTGAAATTTGAAAATTTGAAGTTTAAAGCTAAACCTATCAATCTCAAATAAAAACAATGATTTGAAATTTTTGAAAAATTACTTGAAAACAACAAATTTAGCACTTAAATTAGTGTTCACCAAATTTCTAGCATGATCCACTCATAGCAAATGGCTCCATTTGCAAAATTTGTCTGTGATTAGTCTTATTAGGCCCTAGTGGCTTATAACTGTTGTGGGGAATTTCTGTGGAGCTGAAACTCCCAGAAAACAATTACTGCAGATATTTTACTGCTCTGCCAAGAATAAACCTAATTCTATTACATTTAGCCTACTATTAATAAAAAGAAATTAATAAAGAACTCACCATTTAAAATATTCTGCAAATTGTTAAAATAAAATAAGGGATTCTTAAGGGATTTACTTTGTTTCCAAGGTAATTAACTTGGATATTCGGCTTATTTGTGTAAGCTCATAAATAAATTTTAAAGTAGTAAATTAGGTAAATTTTAGCCTAGTAGGAACATAACTTCAAACCAAACAAGCAAGAACTCTCAAACTCTGCTAAAAAAACTAAGGCCCAGTTAAACAGTAAAAGTCAAGTCAATCATACAATTCAAGTTAAAGGTTATACAGTAACTCAACCCGAACATAATTAAAAAAGTCAATTTAATTCAAAATTAAAAAACAAAGATCTGTGTTGAGTTGGTCTAGTTGGGACCTAACTTCTCTAACAAAGCTCCAAAGATCCTACCCTAAGGGTTAAAAGTACATATATAAGTACCATATGGCTACAAGTAATTTAAATATTAAATGGGGATATACTCATCTTTTCGTAGACTCTTCAGGCTTAGATGAATAATTTTAGTTAAACGTTTTAAGCATAATTGAAAAAGTGACTCGCACTGACAACGGTAAAAAAGCAAGTCTTACTCGCTGTCGAGAACATAAAACGAGTCGTAAAACATGTAAATGTTGCTGTTCTATAAAAGATTTTTAAGTTTAGGGTGTCTTCTGATGTTTTGTGAAAACCATATAATTTCATCTATTAATTATAAAATATTTAATTAAATCTAAAATATAATTATTTTCTAATACTGTCTCTATTTCCTTAAATGGCTATAGTAACTTATATTAGCCAACTCACAATCACACCCAAGAAAACAACTCAGCCTATAGCTTAACAATAATAAAACATGCGGTAGGCTTAGTCTTTTAAATACAAATATCATAAGCCTTATAAGGCTTACTTTGGCCTACTGAATCTATTAAAAACCAAAAACCCACAATATTAAAACGAACACTAAATTAACAATTACAATAAAGCCTATGCAGCCGCCTGTATTATGATTAGGATATACCCGAAATTGACCGCAACTATCAAATTGCAATAAGTGCTAATATAAAAGACAAGAGAAACCAGGAACTTGCAATAAAACCGTTCAATAGTAAGTCTTAAAATTTAACCGGAGCGTTGAAAATTTGAATATAAATTCATTAACATCTCTTTAGAAAGATATAAAAACTCTGGGTTATCTTTTATTAAAAGACCTGAAAGAGAAGGGTCGTAATTAGTGTTACAATTAAAAAATAAAAGGGGACTTACTATGAACTGGTTTCTAAAGAGATAATGCCCTTAGAAGTTTCTTCATATACGAATTCAATATAATTGAGAACGTTACGCAGTTATATATTTGAGTAGAAGGCAATGGATATGATAGTTAGAAAGAGTTGGAAAGAAAAAATATATAACCCATCCCTTATACCTTCGAATCTGAGGACTTGTAATGAACAAGCAAAAACTCTTACATTTTTAATAACGTTTCAGTGGGCCTTTTGAGGGCCTTTGGATGGTATGTGGAGGTTGAAATAAGAAGGCTGGGATTTTTCTTTCATTTAACAAAATAAATGGCATCCAAAATTAAACACAACAAGTAGTACATAAAATCAGGAACCCTTGCGACTTGGCAACCTGACTATGCCAGAGAAGTAGTAGGCATCCACTGATAGATGAAGACAAAAATGTAGTGGACAGCAGGCCAAGGGGTACCTTCTGACGACGAAGACTACTCTGAAGGTCACTGCGTGTATAAGAAAGACTGCTGGTTGAAATAATACAGTGAGGTGATTATGTAAATGATGTAAACACGTAATCACTGATTTACATAAAAATAACTGTAAATACTTCCAATAAAGCACTATAAATTCAATAAAATACACCATATGAGCTGTGTAGTATAACACTTGCAAGCCTAGGTAACGAAAGGCTTCCTTTTTTGTGACGTCACGCTGTAAAAAGCGACGCCGAAAGAAAAATTTGGTTCTAAACCACAGTATAAATTTAATATACAGTACTGCGAGGCGAGCTCTGCTGGCTACAACGTCTAGACTCGAAAATGATTTGATAAAAAGTGATTCTCATTTAACCGGGGGTTTTAGTTGAAAAAAAACCGTGCTGCATCGATACAAAAAACAAACCAACTCTACAAACTCCCATCAAGGAGAAATTAAATTATATATAAAGTATATACACTAGACAAATTAGTGAAAACATATAAACAGTTTTTATAAAATTCAAACAGCAAAAAAAAAAAAAAAAAAACGAGAATCGAGATGAGTGTCAAATGTAAAGGACCTATATTTCATTACAGAATTCTAAAATTCCTACACTAAGGACAAAAGTATATATAACTACCATATGACTACAAGTAATTTAAATAGCTAAATTGGATAATACTCATCTTGTGGAAGACTCTTCAGGCTTTGATGAGTATGTTAGTTAAAAAACGTTAAATCATAATTGTAAAAAAGCGACTTACACTGTCGATGTTAAAAAAAGGCTAATCTTAGCCTCTGTCCTCTCGTGCATATAACGAGAGGCAAAACATGTAAAATGTTGCTATCCTATATAGGGCATTTAAATTTAGGGTGTATTTTGATATTTTGAAACCATAGATAGTTTTATCTGCTAAGAAACAAAATATAAGGATTTTCTAAGAACGTTAATGTTACAAAAACCTAAGAAAGAGAATTCAATAGAATATCTCCAATATGAATGAAATTCAAAATAGACAAAAATATATTCAATAGACAAATTAGTGAAAATATATGAATAGTTTTTATAATCTTTAGGTATTTGTTTTTACATATTTTTATTGAATAAAAGAGCTCTGCCGCTTTTTATTAAACTTAATCCATTTCAATATATTTTGTCCTTATATTATCTTTATATATCAGTAAAATAATAAAAAAATGATAAGGTAGGTGGTGTTTGTTTCACAATTTAATTTGATTATAAAAAAAAAAAAAAAAAAAAAAAAATCAAATTCAAAATATATTATATAAAAAAGAGAACAACATTGAAATTGTGATATGGTATCCCTGTCATTACTTCTTCAATATTTTGATGTTAAAAAAATTCAAATTTCGTTTCCGAACTGGTTGAAACTTGAAATTGATATTCTAATTCTATCCTAAATATGATCGCAGAGATTCCCACGTGAACTTTGAACACCGACAAGACGTGTTGTTAAGTTTTTCTATTTTATGTGTCTTACTAATCAAAAATCGTTTTTACGGTTCCTTTTACTCTGGTGTTTTATCAACCCCATATCCCTCGGAGCATGGGTACGATAGGTCAGGAAGACGTTTACATGCCATTTCTCCACCAGGGATGAATTATCTAATAAACTATCTGGTGATTAATCCACTTACGTGGAGGTATTTGGGAGAGTATCACAAGTGTTGAACTTGTGATGACCTGAAGGGCAGTACTTTGTCTGCCTGGAGGGACGATATATACCCTTAGTTGGTGAGGTCCGCTCCACCAGGACGACTTTTGTAATAGGTTCAATCCCTCTCTAGATCCCAAGGCAGCATAGCAGGTGACTCAGCATACCAATTCACATTCTCCCACAACACAAGTTCTTATCGAGTCAACAGAGGGTAAGTGCTTATTTTCACAAACTCCATAACTTCTTCAGGCTTCTCTTAGAGTCTCTATTACAGAAAAAAGTCATTGAGAATTCTATTAAAGTTTCAGGTAGAGACCACGCAGTACCATTTGTGATTTCTTCATTGGGTGATGTTCCTGTGTCACAGATATTACTAAATTGGGAGAATAGTGTGTAGTTTTTGTACCTAGGTCAGAAGATAAATATGTACACCATCAACTACTGAGATGTTTCAGCTGTTGGAGGTGTAGCCATGGGCAACTTACATGTTCTAAAGTTTGATGTTCTAATTGCATTGATTTCTATTTTGCAAAAGGTTGCACTAATTCCCCAATTCCCCTTACCATTATTTATATAATCGCTTGTTTAAATAACTTACAATGTCCTGTTTACAAACAGACTTTAGAAATTCAGGCTTCTTTATCAAGGACAAACTCCAGGACCTTCATCTCCTCTCATGGAGGCCTTCCTGAAATTAAACCCTTCTCATATTGCTCCAGCCATATCCCAACCTCTAATATCTGCATCAGCATAACCCCAAATTTCTTAGGCACTGTATGTTCATGTCATCAAAATAATTCTCTCCTATCAATCTCAACACAATTCCTTTGCTCTATTGAGTGATGAACAAGACAGATCACATGGCTTATTCCCCGCATTTTCTTAGGCACTGTTATCCAAACTCCCATTCTCTACTCACATATCTTCCTGGACAGCCTCCAAAAAGGTATGAGCCTCTACCTCCTCCTTAGCACAAGATAACTGACCAACAGATAATTAGGTAGGTGCAATTCATCGCACCCATGAAGGTACCCCTCAGGCAAATATTTGCTATCCTCTCTAGGAACTAGTGAACCTTCTATTACACATCTTGGAGCATCTGCCTCTGAAGCTCCCCCCCCCTCCCCTCTAGACCTATTTCTACCAAATTCAGAGATTGGACATGAGTTATTGCTACTTTTACTTTAACATTGTTTAAATTTTTCACTGTATACAGTACCAAACAGTCCTTTTCTGAAGCATTTTTCCATATCATAAAAGATTTTCAAATTCTCCAAACTTATCCACTTCATAATGGTTTTTATCATTATGGGATGCAAAATCACTGTTTAGGAAATTGCCTAACCTATTATTGCCAACTCTCACTCACTGGCAGGGTTGGTGATTTTTTTGATTTTTTTAAAAAAATCAAAAAAATAAAAAAATCAATGATTTTTTTGATTTTTTTGATTTATTTGAGTTTTTTGATTTTTTTGATTTTTTTAAAATAACAAAACTGTTTTTTTTAATTTGTTTTATTTTGTCATATTTTTTGATACATAATGATACAACAGATATATTAGTTCCTTCTTACTGTGTTAAAAAACTTTAAAGTAGTTTATATATTAGAAATATAACTTCCTTAATATTTGGTTCAAGATTTCATATAGGGTAATACAAGAATCTGATCTTCATTAATATAATTTATCCAATATAGAACTGTTAGAGTTTAGAATTCCTAATATATATTCAATCAAATCTTCAACAAAATTTTATTGAGCTTTAATCTAATGCAATTTGAGGTTATAGACAAAAGAGAAAACAGAAAAGACAATTCCTTTTAATTTTCAACCATTTAAATTTTTATACAACAGGATAAGAAAACAATATTCCTCTATATAAATTATAAAAGAAAGAAAATTTAAGCACTTCTTGATGCATAATCATTAATCCATAAATTAAATACATAACTTGCAATATATATATATATATATATATATATATATATATATATATATATATATATATATATATATATATATATATATATATATATATATATATATATATATATATATATCATTTGAAAAATGGTCAAATTTCAAAAAAAAAAAAAAAAAAAAAAAACCTTTTTTAAATTATAGACTCAGAAAAATGCTAGAAATGGACTTTTTTCACCAGGAAAAAAAAAACAATATACACTGAAAATTTCAGGAGAATTGGCTGAAAATGAAATTTTTTTTTTAAACTGGACTGTCCCCTTAAGTATAATTTGCCATTTTAACTCCAGGCAGGCAAACCCTGGTTTCCTTGATTTTTAGCCAGGGCCAAAGTTAGTAAAAATGGCCGGGGTTTGCTGGGGCCCTGGTCGGTTCATACTTGGCTTCAATCAAAGTATACACTAGTTGTACCTGGGTATACCATACTTTGTGAGGATTGACCACATTCAAAAAATTATTTTATAGAAATTTGTCAATGGTCTGTATGAAGTCCTTGCAATAAAAATCCCTTTTAAGGATACATAGGCATCCATACTTTTGGCATATAATCCAAGCCATAACTTAACAATTAACGAATTCACACATTGTTAACCAGTTGTCTTCTCCCTCCCTAATCCTGGATGATTTTAATGCCCATCATACCTTATAGGAAACTTCTCTATCCTCCCGCCAAATCAATGCCACTGGTAAAACCCTTTTCTCTTACTTTACAAATTCCTCCACACACAGTCTTATAACTCCTCCAGGTTTGGTCATGCATGTACAGAGCTATAATGGTGCCACCTCAACTCTGGATCTCCTATTTGGGGAGAAACTATTTAGTTCTTGCCCTGTAAATTTGGGACCATACATGGCAAGTGGCCACTTACCAGTTGTCCTCCATCTTGAAGATACAGTTCCTCTGCACCCTCAGGCCTACAGGATCAAGTGGAAATTAATAGATAATAAGGACACCTTGAACAAATTTGCTCATATTACTGCTACCTATGATTCATCTTTATCACTGGATGAGCAAATCAATCATCTAACAGAAAGTATGATTATGGCCGGTAAAGCCTACTTCAAATTGACAATGGGCATCTTTGACTTTAAAGTACAGACCATCTGGTGGAATGACACTTAACAGGATGGAATTACGCGATTGAATTAAAGCTTACAACATGTGGCAAAAATTTCCATTTTTAGAAAATGACCAAATATCGCTGACTACCTGCTATCTTCAAAAGGACCACTAATAAAATTAAACATGAGACTTGTGAATTGATGGAAGTAATGAAAAATCTCTCTCCTAACAAAGGAAAAGGCCCAGACTTTCTCTCCTGTAAGATGATTTTGCACCTTAACACTCCTACAAAAACTGTATTACTATCTATTTATAAAGAGAGTTGGATGGCTGACATTTTTCCTGCATCATGGAAAATCTCTCTGATACTCCCTTTCTTGAAAAGGAGTAAAGACCCAGGCGATCCCTCATATCAAGGCATTCATCTCCTATCATATCTGGAAAAACCCTTGAATTCATGGTTTGTAGTAGGCTTTACTGGTTCCTAGAGTCAAACTTCCACTTGCATCCCCATCAATATGGTTTCAGAAAACAGAGAAGTACCACAGATTGCCTTCTTCACATGACCCACCTAATCTCTGGTGCTTTTCAGAAAACATTATTCTATGATCCTATTTCTTGATCTGAAAGCTGCTTTTGACAATGTATCCCATTTAGCTATTCTATACAAGTTACTTAAAACTAGAAGGACTGGGGCCCTTCTATCTTGGCTGCATTACTTATTATATTCCCACTCATTCCAGGTCTCTCTCTCTCTCTCTCTCTCTCTCTCTCTCTCTCTCTCTCTCTCTCTCTCTCTCTCTCTCTCTCTCTCTCTCTCTCTCTCTCTCTCTCTCTCTCTCTCTCTCTCTCTCTCTCTCTCTCTCTCTCTCTCTCTCTCTCTCTCTCTCTCTCTCTCTCTCTCTCTCTCTCTCTCTCTCTCTCTCTCTCTCTCTCTCTCTCTCTCTCTCTCTCTCTCTCTCTCTCTCTCTCTCTCTCTCTCTCTCTCTCTCTCTCTCTCTCTCTCTCTCTCTCTCTCTCTCTCTCTCTCTCTCTCTCTCTCTCTCTCTCTCTCTCTCTCTCTCTCTCTCTCTCTCTCTCTCTCCCTCTCTCTCTCTCTCTCTCTCTCTCTCTCTCTCTCTCTCTCTCTCTCTCTCTCTCTCTCTCTCTCTCTCTCTCTCTCTCTCTCTCTCTCTCTCTCTCTCTCTCTCTCTCTCTCTCTCTCTCTCTCTCTCTCTCTCTCTCTCTCTCTCTCTCTCTCTCTCTCTCTCTCTCTCTCTCTCTCTCTCTCTCTCTCTCTCTCTCTCTCTCTCTCTCTCTCTCTCTCTCTCTCTCTCTCTCTCTCTCTCTCTCTCTCTCTCTCTCTCTCTCTCTCTCTCTCTCTCTCTCTCTCTCTCTCTCTCTCTCTCTCTCTCTCTCTCTCTCTCTCTCTCTCTCTCTCTCTCTCTCTCTCTCTCTCTCTCTCTCTCTCTCTCTCTCTCTCTCTCTCTCTCTCTCTCTCTCTCTCTCTCTCTCTCTCTCTCTCTCTCTCTCTCTCTCTCTCTCTCAGGTTTTAAAACTGGATTCTAATAGACTCTTTATAATTTATATAGTTTTATAATGTATGATAGATAATTATTTTAATAAAACCTGAAACTGGAATCAGGAACTATTGTAATTAAATTTCTCCAATTTTTTGTTAGTTTTATAAGTAAATTTCTAAGATTTTATTTTTTTTATCTTTATTTTTTTTTTATTTTTTAAAGGTTCAGTGAGTTTTGAAGAACTAATTAGCAAAATATAAAATGGGATCAGTTTCTAATAAGAATATTTTTAAAATATTAGTTGCCACTGATAATCATTTAGGATACTTGGAGAAGGATCCTGTAAGAGGTAAGCTTTATTGATTCAATAGATGTAATCTTAAATAGTTGTTGGAATATGATATATGATTTCTATAAAAAATTTGAATATGAAAGATAATAAATGGTTACTTTATCCAACTATATTTATAATCATTTTATTTAATATTAGTAGGGATGGAGCGATACCAAAATTTTTACCGATACCTAAAAATTTACAGGTACCGATACCCGATACCTGAAAATATACCGATACTTTATCCATTCATATATCAAAATTTTTACCGATACCGATACTAAGATTTTCAAATTCACCGATACCGATACCTGAAAATATACCGATACTTACCGATACCGATACTTTCACTCCATCCCTAAATATTAGTAATACTGGATAAATAACATACAAGAACATAGGAAAAACAGAAACATTAAGAAGGCAGATTGTTTTCAAAGAGAAGTATTGAAATTCTTTAAAGAAAGATTGTGAAAAAGAAATAGCGAGAATATTTAAGGACATACGAAAGTTTGAATAGCAATGTCAGAATTGCATTGAATGTTGTATGGAGTAGAAAGATTAGGATCAGAGTTTTGGTGATTAAAAATTTCCATGTTTTCTCTCCCCTCTGCAAGAAAGACCAGGGGTTTACTACTCCAGGGTCACTCTCCTAGCGTTAATTGCTGTTGAGTATATATATATATATATATATATATATATATATATATATATATATATATATATATATATATATATATATATATATATAATATATATATATATATATATATATATATATATATATAATATATATAGAAATATATATCTAAAAATATCAACCACTTTTTTTAAAAAAAATACACCCTCATCTCTCAGAATTTGCTTATATTTGGTGTACAAGGTTGTTTTAATCTCTGAATTCATTTCTGAAAGTTATAGGTCAATGTGACCAATAGGTCAAACGTATTGACCTTGGTGATTTTGAGGTCATTGGCAAATGTCACCTGCTTTCAATGCCTATAACTTGAGTAATACTAGTCATAAATTTATAATTTCTACATCTTTATAATCGGAAAATATCAAGGAATGCGAATATCCAAGTTTGAGGTCACGATTTGACCTCTTTCTCATTCGCTGAGAGAAAAAGTTATAGATGCAAAAAATGAAAACACATTCATTTGCTATAAGAATCAGCAATAAAAACTTTAAGTATGCTTGTATTTTATCCATATTTGGGATTTAATGAAACATATGTTGAAGTTGAATTTTAATATTAGACCACATTAAAGATATATACATTTAAAATTTTTGGATGTAATTCAATTGACAATTTTAATTGAATAATTTAATTACTTGACCACAAGATAACTATTATTTGGGGCAAAAAAAAAAAAAAAAAAAAAAAAAAAAAAATAATTAATTAATATTGTTAGGGGAATAAGTATTTTACTTCTAAAATATTCAGACTCTATACATTAGTATTTGAATTTAGTATTGGCATTTTAAAAACATTTTGAGACTTCTTCTTCTTGAAATATGTACTGAAACCTTGTGCCTCCCTTTCATGAAGGAGGAGACATTATTGCCAATAATGGAATCTCCAGGAACAGAGTATGTATCTTTCCTTGTGG
>SEYY01003931.1:0-20000 GCA_009176605.1 Armadillidium nasatum
ATTAATCTTTTAGCTTTAGACTCAACCCTATTCAGAAGAATAGATGAACAGGAGCCTCTCCAGATGTGAGAACAGTACTCCATAAGTATAAGACCAATTTATAATTGAAGTAACTGTTCGGAAGGAAAAAATTCGCGCAACCTGAATAATATTCCCAGCTTCTTAGATGCAGCCTTAGCAACCGTTGTGATATGTAGTCTCCAGATTAACGTTTATGTTTAGACCAAGAATGTTAATGCTATTTACAGGTGAGACGGAAGAGCCATCGTAGAGGATAGGAAAATTGTGAGGTGTTTTGGAAAGGGAGATGTGAAGAAGTTGTATTTTTAAAGTTGAATTTCACAATACTGAGGCGATCCCGTCGGAAAATCCTATCCAAATCGACAAGAATAGAATCGGAAAGTTGAAGACGAGAAGCAACTCTAGGAACAAAAGGAGGAGCAGATTTGAACTGAGTAGAAGAATGTAGAGTTGAGTCATCAAGATAAGAGCTAACAGAGTTAAAAGTGCAGTTGAGAAGATCGTTCATGAAAAGGAAGAATAAAATTGGAGATAAATCAAAACCCTGAGGAACACCAAGTTGACAGGAAATGAGGAAGAAGTCGCTCCAATCTACGAGTGCCGAAATGGAATGATCTGAGAGAAAACTAGACAAGAGTAAGCAAAGAGAAGGAGGAAACCCAAAGGAAGGGAGTTTAGAGAGCAGCGGCGCATGCCATACCCGGTCAAAAGCCTTGGATATTTCAAGCTCCTCCATACAAGACTCCCCTAAGTCCTTAAGGGCAGAAGACCATAAATTGTAAGATTGGAAAGTGTGTCACCAGTTGACCTCAAGCGACGAAAGCCATACTGATGATCTGAGAAAAGAGAATGAGACTCCAAATGATCCAGGAAAAGAAAGTTGAGGAGAGATTCAAAAATTTAGACAGAACACAAGTGAGAGCTATAGGTCGATAGTTGAAACAGTCAGAGAGGCTACCATTTTTCCGAATCGGCTGAATATATGCGCTCTTTCCAACACTGACGAAAGAGTATTAGCATTAAGGCATAGAGAGTAGGAGCTGAAATAGAACAGGTGCTAACTCGGAAGCACACTACCTCAGAACAAGAGGATAAGATTTAAGGATCCCATGCATCCGATCATGAGAAATCTCAGGTAGAGAGAGACATGGGACACCTAATAGGAGAAGAGATGCCAGATTCGAGCAGGGCAGAATTAGATGAAAAAAAGGAGGTCGAAGAAATTAGCCTCTACAGAACAATCAGAGCGAATAAGAGGAGGAAAGGCAGATTTACAGAAGTTATTAGAGATATTTTTGACAAGAGGCCAGAAATCTTTTTCAGTAGGAGAACCATGGAGGTCAGCGCACTTCCTTTAAGTGAAAGTACGTTTAGTCCGTCGAAGAATTTCCTGTAGAGTTGGAATACTCTGAGGATGAATTTAAAAGATTGTGTTCAAAAATTTGTTATAGGGATTGGCAAGACAAGTGGAATAAATGAAGGGGTTTTCTTCCACAAAAAAATCTTTGATTCAGGATTGGAGTCATACTTATATTAATATGAAAATAAAGGATCAAGAAGCTTTGATTAGACTGAGATTTGGTGTTGATATTCTTAATACTCAGCATTACTATGGTGAAAGTCTACCTCCAAAATACAGTGTATGTGATATAAAATTAACATTACAAACTAAAAATTAACATTACAAAATTTCCATTGTATAATACTCATAGAAATATGTAGAAAACTTGCGGTTCCATATGATATGCCTACTATTTTGTCCTCTCTGTTTCTTGGGGAAAATATCATTAGTTTCTTAAAAGATACTAAATTATATTCTTTGATTTAAGGTGAATATAATGTAGATATTTTCCTACTTTAAAAAAATAAATTAATAAATAAATAAAAAGATAAAATAAAATAAAATATAAAAAATAAATCTGGTCTTTTGTCCTAAGTTTGTCGTATTAGGTTGTTAGATGTTTGTTGACATATGTTTATCGTTTACCTTTTTATAAAGTAATTAATTTGAGATAAATTAAAAGTTATCTTTTGAGAGAACTTAGAATTATTAGAGTGCTATCAGTTGATAAAACAGTAAATAGGCATTTGTAATATATTTAAAAATAAAAATAAACTAGGTGATGATGTTAGAAATGGTAATGGTAAAATAATTTTATTAAATAATTTCATACTTAGATGAAGCATCAGCATATGATCCTTGTAATTGCATTGCTGAAAAAAAAGGTTTAGGAACATTGTGGACGAATAGAAAATGGCTTTAAAAATATAATATTTAGAACATTTCTGGAAAAAAGGTTTTATTTTGCAAAATATAAACGCTCTAAATAGAAAAGTCATTACAAAAAACAAACGTTTGTCTAATTTAAATCATAAGGAATGTCGACGAATGGAAAACGGCTTAAATAGCCAAGGTCTGCTGGTAGTGGGGACGGTTGATAGAACAGAAAACCGAAACTGTTAATTAAGATGACAATTTGAATCAGCCTTTTTGAATTTGATTTAATCACCAAATAAACTATAGGTACCTTCTTAGTCTGTGTTATAACATTTCTAACCTCTAAATTATACAAAAATTTAGCATCGCATCTTGTTATATCCAGAGACTAAGTATCTTACATTTTGAAAGAGTACGCGAAATAATCGAAAGACTTCATAAATTGTTCTCCCGCACTTATTTTACCCACGGTACTATGTTTTACCCCCTTCGCTGCTGTAATTGTAAACACAGTAATGACAGTATAGAGCCATACAAAAGCTTTAGAGGCACGCATAAATAATGTATTAATTTTCATTAATTTTGAGAAAACGTAGAAAACTTTCAAAGTTTATACAGGTCAAGTCGAAGTTAAAAAAAATAATATTGATGGTTCGATTCTTAGTTAAATATATCGATATATCAATATATTAATTGAAATTTTTTTTCGATTATTTTAATGATACAGTATCTAAAATTAGGGATGCTGATATTTTTAAAAATATCGATATATCGATTATCGAAATTTTTAAAATATCAAATTTTCGATACTATCGGTAAAAAAATATCAATATATCGGTTTTTGAAAATATCGTTTTAATTATATATATATATTATATATATATATATATATAATATATATATATATATAATAATATATATATATATATATATATATATATATATATATATATATATATATATATATATATATATATATATATATATATATATATATATATATATATATATATATATATATATATATATATATATATATATATATATAATATATATATATATATATATATATATATATATATATATATATATATATATATATATATATATATATATATATATATATATATATATATATATATATATATTATATATTTTTTTTTTTATTTATATATATATATATCATATAAATATTATATTATTATATTATTATTATATTATTATTATATATATATATATATATATATATATATATATATATATATATAATATATATAATATAATATATATATATATATATATATATATATATATATATATATACGTTTTGTCTCCTCTGGTGAGCAAAGGTCGTGGGCCTACCAACCTCCACCAGAGCAGGAGAATAGTTAATGGATGACGTGACCTGATACATGTCAAGGAAGTTGGGAACAGATAAAGGAAGTGTTTCCAGACTTTACCAGTAGTACATGTAAGATTGAGCAAAGGTTCGTCTGGGTCGGAGAGTTGGACAGAGAAAGGATGAGAGTGTGTAGAAAGCGTGTCGCACGAGCCTTTCTCAATGGAGGAGGTATGTGACGTGAAGTTCAAAAGAGCTATGTTCGTTGTAATAGTATAGAGAGAGAGTGACGCAACAATTCGATGGAAAGAATGAGATTGGAGAGAGTTAGTAAGAGGAAAGAGTTTATGACGAAAAGCCTAGACTCCAAGATATATATATATATAAAAAATATATAATAATTATTATATATATATATATATATAATATATATAATATATATATAAAATATATATATAATATATATATATAATATAATATATATATAAGACCTTTAGTAAGTAGTCAAAGCTCATAGGCCTACCAAATTTTATAATATAAATATTATTATATTTATTATTTATATTATTATTATTATTATATATTATTTTATTATTATTAATTATATTATTATTATTATTATTATTATTATTATTATTATTATATATTATTATTATATAGATTATATTATTCATTATTTTATATAATTATTATTATATATGCAATTCAATCTGCGGAGCAGAGAGCTAGAAGTAACATGAGGCAAAAATGTTGGCCCATGATTGGTTTTACCCTATAATGACTTTTTCATTTCGAAAATGAACTTAATTTATCTAAAATTACTTAACGTTTTTCAAGTTTGAAAAAAAAACTTCCTCATAAAATTGAAAAGTTGAAATTTTTTTCATTTTCTAGGAGGTAAGGCGATCAAAAATAAGTTCTACTGTCATTACCTCCATGAAAATGCTAAAAAAAAAAAATATCAGCAAAATTGAAAAAATTTCTCAATTCCTACGGAAGTCGACCCTCTCTAGTGGTACTTAAGCGCCTGTAAAAATTAGTTCAAAAAGATAATTTCGGTTTCAGTTGAGAAATGGGTCGGGTCTTTTATGTTTTAATAGGTCAAAGCCTGTGAAACCATTTTAACTTCTGAAATATTCCGATCAAAGTTTGAGTAAGTTTTTAAATTCTTATAACTCTCATCAATAAATAGATCGGCTTGATATTCTAGAAACATAAGGATTTGGGACCCCTAATTCCAAATTTGCAATTCAGATTCTTCTACATATTGCCGTTTTTGAGTTAAAAGCCGACATACATACCAAGGTGGTTTGTCGTACTTTCTGAGAATACGAAAGAAAATTGTAAATTTGGTTGACCTATATCTCCTCAACCGTAGAACAGATAGAGGAACGATTCAAGAAGGTTAAAGTTAAATGACACGTACATTTCAGATATTAAATATTTTTTATTTATCTCTTTTAATTTAGAAATTGCAAGATAGCAAATTTGATTTCGACAAAATTTTAAAAAATTTTTTTGGAGGGGCCAAATCTACTGAATGGAGGCTGCTCGTAGTATCTTATGATGTTCATATTCTGTCTCAGCATTACGAAATCTATTTACATATTTGATTTAAGCAATGAAAAAAAATCCTAGACATTTCTGCACTATCCGCTCCTCATAAAGAGTTCAACATCGCTGCTTAGCAGTAAGCCTCTCCCTATAGAGCGCTCGATTCCTCTTACAACCCTTGCAAAACTTAGCAATATGAACTGAAGTTTAACTTTCTTTTTCCAAACTTTACCAAATAAACTATAGGTACCTTCTTAGTCTGTGTTATAACATTTCTAACCTCTAAATTATACAAAAATTTAGCATTGCATCTTGTTATATCCAGAGATTAAGTATCTTACATTTTGAAAGAGTACGCGAAATAATCGAAATATTTCATAAATTGTTCTCCCGCACTTATTTTACCCCCTTCGCTGCTGTAATTGTAAACACAGTAATGACAGTATAGAGCCATACATAAGCTTTAGAGGTACGCATAAATAATGTATTAATTTTCTTTAATTTTGAGAAAACGCAGAAAAATTTCAAAGTTTATACAGGTCAAGTCGAAGTTAAAAAAAAAATATTGATGGTTCGATTCTTAGTTAAATATATCGATATATCAATATATTAATTGAATTTTTTTTTCGATTTTTATTTAATAAGATACCAGTATCTCCACCTTCAAGTAACAAATATTCCTGTTGTTGAAGGATTCGGTGAAAGATTCAAAATAAATAATCTATAAATATATAGATTAAAAAAGTAATTATGTATTTTCCGTAGTATGCATCAAATATCATCATAGGAAGATATATTTATGTTGCCGTACCATTGTCCATAAGTAATAAAAATATAAACATTTTTACTTTTACAATACACTGTTTTGGTCTGTTTATATTTTTACTTTCTAAGCAAGTTTATGGCCATATGCTAGTCTGAATGTCAACGTATATTAGGGCTATGCTATTAAGCCTAGGGCTAAGTTTGTACATGGTAAAATAATATACTATGGTTTGTGCTTCAGCTTGTGTGATGTTAAGTTTCTATTATTGACTCTGACAAAATTCAGCTGATGTTGAGGAAGACATATGGAAGTGGCTCTTTATGCTGGGACATATTCATAGTGCATTGTTCACATCATGATTACCTTATAGAATTTAGTTTTCTAAATTCATATAGGTTTTCGTGTTCTAATTTTAGTAAAAATGCATGGTTCGTCTCTTACCTGGGATTTAGTTGTTATTCAAAATATAAACTGGAAATTTAATGTATATTGAAGAAATACAGGTAATACATTGTTATTATTTGTTTGGACTGGGACAGTCTCGATAGGCCCTTGTGGCTTCTAACTGTCTCTATTTTCCTATGTTCCTATGAAGGGGGGCTGAATTTTTTTTTTATACTCAGCCTAACTATGGAAACAATGGTTTTTTTTTTTTTATGGTTAATTGACTAATGACAAATGATTTTGTAAGAAAAAAAATTTAAAACTAATGAAAATTATTTTTTTTCAAGATAATGTCAAAAGATCTTTCAAATACAACAGAAACGTGCACAATGACATAGCCCTTTAAAGGTTGCCAGAGCTTTCATGTTAATGGGTTGCCATAATGACTATAATATATATATATATATATATATATATATATATATATATATATAGAGAGAGAGAGAGGAGATATAAAGTAAAAATTTTAAACCACTAATGGGTCGGGGGAATGGGGGTAGAGCCCCCTGTTGACAAATGATTGTGTACCATGCATTTTATGATTTCATTGCTATAATTACAATAATGCATATTATAATACAAGTTGCAAATACATGTTACACAAATGTTTGTTTAAGGGGGTTCTTCCCCTTTACCCCCTGACCCGTGAGTAGTGATAATAAAATTTTTATTTATATTCTCTCTTTCTCTCTCTCTCTCTTCTCTCTCTCTCTCTCTCTATATATATTATATCTATATATATATAATATATATATATATATATATATATATATATATATATATATAATATATTATATATATATATATATATATATATATAAATTTTTATTATTTCTATTTTAGCTTCAACATATTTTAAAATATAGTTATATTCGTCAAATTTCCTAATTGATACGAATATATAATATAAATTTAAAATTTTTAAATTTTGCCTATATTCTTTAACAAAAAAAAAAAATAATAGAATCAAAATTTCAAACACTGTTTTAACTAAACATATTAACAGCGTACTGCCATAAATGTAAAAATAATTAAACACATAAAATTTAAAAAAGAAATTTTTTTTGGATGAGAAAAACATTTGTTATTAAGATTTTTATTTTTAAGGTTATAGGCTTTCGTAGGTAGGACGAATATTGATTTTCGACGAATATCGGAAAAAAAATTACAGGGCGAATATCGGAAAAGATGAATACTGGAGGGGACGAATAATGGAGTTCCACTGTATAGTTATAATAGCAACCTCGTCAAAATATTCAAAGGGCAGTTTTATAATTTTGGCAGATGATATTTTGATTTTATAATTATTCTTATTAGTTTAAATTTTATTTTTTTAAAAAAAATTTCTTACAAAATAATTTTTTATTCATCAATTAACAAAAAGAAAAAAAATTTCCTTTTCGTAGTTAAGCTGAGAAGGAAAAAAAATTCAGGCCCCTTCAGTAAGGTTTTAGCAAAAAAAAAAAAAAAAAAAAAAAAAATTGGTCAGAAAATCAAGTTCACTTAAGTAAAATGCACTTCAAGATAGTAAAAATAGATTTTGAACATCATAAAACTTGATATTGTCTCCAAATTTAACAATATTGTAAGAAATTGGGCAGAGGAAGATAATTGGAAAATAAAGTGATACTATGTAGGTGTTAAATTGTTAAAATCCAACTAGTTTGACAACCTAACCTTGACTTAAAGGGGAAACGAACGTTAACAGCCAGCAAATATGCCTAACCTAAATAAAAAAAAAAATTTAAAAGGTGTTAAAGTATACTTATGTTTCAAATATCTAGTAACAGTATTATAAAATATAGATAATTTTTGTGATGTCATTCATATAAGGTGTAGGTATATGTTCGGTGTAGACGGCCTAATTATGTCATTTTATAATAGGATACTTTAGCCATTTTTAAATTTATTGAATATTATTTTGACCCATTTTTATTATTTTTCTTCAATATATATATATTACATTTCTAGTTTATATTTTGAATAATAACTAAATACCAGGAAAGAAATAAATCTTGCATAATAACCCTAATTTTTAATAATTGTTTTTCTGTGAATATATATTTTTGTGTTTTCATAGAGATAGTATTCTGTTTAAGTTAGGCCTAGGGCCTAATATTAAGTTAGGAAAGGTGGTAAGAAAGAGAGGAAGTAGAAAGAGAATTTTGCTTTTGGATGATAAAATGCTTCATTATTCTAGTAATTCAAGTGTTGCATCAAATTCTAATAAGGATTTACTTGACACAATAAGTCAGGACAAACATGATCTAGGTATGGATAAAAGTACCTAACCTTTTGTTGAAGATCATCCTATCAGATAATGTACATGGACCTAGAAATTCTTTCTTGGGTTTCACACACTAAAAAGAGAAAAAGAAATACCCAATCTATTAATTCTCCTAGGCAGTTTATTCAGTTTGCTGTTCTAGAGTATGCTTACTTTCATAATATTAAAACTTTTAAATTCCTCTCAAGTTCTCAAAAAGATTATCCCTTTTATGCTAAGAAAAGAAGTAGAAAATACTGTGGGAGGGGCTTTGAAATCAGAAAAATTTTGTAAAATTGGACGTCTACTTATGGAAACACCTTTAATCAAACTAAAAAACTTATCATGACAGATTTCTTAATTAATAGCTCTGTCCTTATTGAGATAACAGTGGCATAAAATTTAAATACTATTCAAGGAATGATATATGCTCCTGAATTGGAATCTCTGTGATTCTGGAGAAATTTTGTAATGGAATATCTCAAGTCTGATATGTAATACACTTAAATTATATTCTTAAAAGATATAAATCTCCAACACATTTTGATGTTAAAAGGTATAAATCTCCAACACATTTTGATGATTACCTTTGGAAATACTGTTCTTTCAGAACAGAATATTTCTGGATATTTGTCTTATAAAATTAGGCCTTAACTATCCTTATCCTTTCAACCCTTTAGCTGTGGACCACTTTTTATTGGTCCAGACAGGGTTTTTATAAAAATAATGGAAATATAACTAATATGTTAGTGCTCTGCTTGTGAGGAGACTTTTACTTTTAGATCACTAACATGAGTGAAAGAGTTAAGATACTTTAACTGTCAGAAGTTTGGTCATGTAGCAGAAATGTTAAAGGAGAGGAAACTGGTGTCTATTGTTCAGGGTTATACTCTACCTCATCATGCTTCAGAAATCAGAAACCAAGGTGTGTAAATTGTAAAGGTCAACATCCTCCATGTTCAAAAAATTCTCATTACAAATGAGAAAATGAAGTACGCCATAAGAGGTTGATAATCATATGTCTTATGATAATGCCAGGAAAATGTATCTATAAAGAAATCCCATCCAGCAGTTTTTTTCTTCTAGGACTGACACACACCATTGTTCATGACTCTGGATTGACTGCCTCTAATGTGAAACAGAAAGGCCTTTTAAATTTATTGGCTAAACCTGTTCAAGGAGATGGAAATTTGGATGTACAGAGTAAATTATTAAGGTTGGTAAGGATCAAATAGTCTCACTAATCTCTGAAATAAGCCAATATTGGTAACAGAAAGAAAATGAAATGGAAATTTCTGAACAAATTCTGATGGTTTTGAATAGACTGGATTTGTCTACTATAAATTTTATCAAAAGATACTTTTCTACTCCTTTTTGGAAATACTAGTTCTAGTACCTATTAAAAATTTTTATTTTTTATTTTATTTATTTATTTTTTTGTTGATAATATATCATAATGAACAATATAAATGTATGTCAGTGGAATATAAGAGGTTACAATTCTAATAAATGTTATCTTGAACCATTTAGTAAGCAGTCAATATTATTATTATGGTTTTACAGGAAATTTTTCCAGATGTTGAAAAGTATTATTTTAAAAATTTTCATATTTTTTATAAAGATAGAAATAATAAAGGTGGTGGAGTATTATTAGGGATCAGAAATGATATTCCTTGTCAAGAAAAGAAATTGAAGACTAATCTAGAAATAGTGGCTATACAGGTATTTTTATAGCCTCATGATATAATATATAGCATCACAGACTAAGTATATAAATATATATATACAGTTGAACTATCAGATATGAGAAATGGTTACGCTATAGCTCCTTGTTCAGAGAGATTCTCGCTAAAAATCTAAATGGCAATGTTGCCATATTCTTCCACTCCCCCGATATAGTACAAGAATGATGTCATTAAATGTAGTCAATTAGGTACACGATTATATATATATATATATATATATATATATATATATATATATATATATATATATATATATATATATATATATATATATATATATATATATATATATATATATATATATATAGAGAGAGAGAGAGAGAGAGAGAAAAGGAGCATAACCACATTGTCTAGATACATATATATATACTTAGTCTGTGCTTCTGATTCCATAAAAATATCTGGGTCTTATAATCCTCAGCTATTACAATTCATCATATATATATATATATATATATATATATATATATATATATATATATATATATATATATATATATATATATATATATATATATATATATATATAATATTTCTATCCATATAGCAAGAAAGTTACTTAATATTTAAGATAAATAATTTATATAATATTTAAGATTTTTGTAAAGTCTCAAGCTTCAAAATGCCGGTACGAGGTAACACATTCAAAATATTTGTTGGGAATCTAAGTGATAGAACAACTTCTCAGGATTTGAGGGAACTTTTTCAGGCCTATGGAACTGTTGTGGAAGCAGATGCTGTGAAAAATTACGGTTTTGTTCATATGCAGAATGAAAATGAAGGAAAATCAGCAATTGAAGCCCTTAATCAGTACTCACTTCATGGGAAGGTAAATATATATATATATATATATATATATATATATATATATATATATATATATATATATATATATATATATATATATATATATATATATATATATATATATATATATATATATATATATATATATATATATATATATATATATATATATATATATATACACACACACACACACAAAGTTCCCCAAGAAAATATGAAAAGCAACTTTTTTTCTCAATAAAATAAAACGAAGCAGTTTACATAAAACCACAAAATAAAACAAAAATATTTATGTAAAACCGTATAAAATAAATCAAATTGCTTACATGAAATCACATAAAACACAAGCTTTTGAAAGACTTATCTTGTCTTCCATCTTTCAGGTGCTAATTAAAACAATTCAGAAATATTTTTTAAAGATTTTTTTAGAACCTATTTTGTCACACTATTTAAATCTAAAATGTTCTTCAAAAGTAGCCTGTAAAAAATATCCAATGGCAGATTCTCATTTATATTAAAAATCTTTTTATTTTGTCTATAGAAATTGTTTATGAATTCTGAGGATCAGTTCTTTATTCTTCAAATTTATTCTATGATTCTTATTAGTCTAGTGGCGATATAAGGAAGAGTTCTGGTCTCCAACACTTACAATAGCATTTAAGCTATCTTGAAATGTTCTAATGGCAAAGCTTTATTTCTTTCCCCATCTTTGTCACTGACTTCCCTTTCTTATCTAATGCAAGAATGACTGAATTTCTTTCTTTTTATTGTTTGAATAAACCATTTGCGAGAATTTGTTGAAAAATAAAGGTAAAATAAAATCGGAAATCTGACAAATTCTGATATTCAATAAAAGATACTCTTTCCCTGAAGACTACTCAAGATAATCTCTATTTTATAATTACCTAAATTGGTATTTAAGCCCTTTCGCACGCAGGGAAAAAGAACATTAAAGTTGAAGTGAAACATGAAATTATAAAATTTTTAAATTCTCTTAAATTTTACAAAGGAAATTAGAGGTGTCGCTATATATATTATATATATATATATATATATATATATATATATATATATATATATATATATATATATATATATATATATATATATATATATATATATATATATATATATATATATATATATATATATATATATATATATATATATATATATATATATATATATATATATATATATATATATATATATATATATATAATATTCTTAAAGATTTGTTCTACCCACAACCCTCTTCATACTAGTCATTATTTGCCTTCTTTCTCTTATTTCATCACCTACCTTCTTTAGCTGATGAATATATCTTTTATAATAAATATGTGAAACAACTGATCTCTAATCTTTCTCATATTTCTAAATGAAGCAGAAAAACATGGTTGTTTTTACTCTTTTAAAATCTCCCTTTCTTCTTTCTACATGGAGTATTCTTCCATACAGGTATAAAATCTATAAATGACTCAAACATTCTGCTGCTTTTAAAGTTCTTAGCATTTGCTCTTACTGGAAATATCTTTGGAAAGACTACTTCTTTCGCAAACAAACTTCTATGACCTTAATGATTCTGATAAATTTTCAGACCTTCAGACCATCCCAATTATTGGGGTGTTGTCCAGCTTACGTAAAGTATTTGTTACTTGGAGTGGTTTCTCTTACAGATCTTTTTTTTTAAAAGGGTGTAGTTGTCTTTTCTCCAGGACTTATTACGATGGTTCCCAAAAAAACTTGGCTCTGAATTATTTTAATAGTCACTTCAATTATGATTGATACCATCCATTTTAATGAACATGAACTGCTTCTTAAAGAGCTTTTATCTAAGCTTTTCTTCTTTATTCATAACTTCTTTTCAAGATTTCTAATACTTGGCCTTTTTTTTTTAACCTTCCATGTTTAATACCATTCCTCCTTAAGGATTTGAGAAGCTGGTATGAAATTAAAGATAGGTACACCACGTTCTACTAATAGTTTAATAAGGTGTTTCTCTAACTTTCTAGTTATTGTTACATTAACCTTGCCTGAAGTTGAGAGCGATGCTTATCATTCAGCAGATTTTTTTTGTTAACTTCAATGTAGTTGCAAGAATTCCTCTAATTTCTAAAGCTTAATTTAAAGGATTGAAATACAGTAAATATCATTTTAAATTTTATGCTTTTTTTTTTTTTTTTTTTTTGATACATTTATATCCAAGCCAACAAAACTTCTTTTCTGTTTATTTTTATTAAAGTTCAAACCTCATTGGATACTTCTGTTTATGAAGAACTACTTTCTAGAAAGGTTCTTCCTAGGATCTTCATGAGGGATTGAAGCAGCACCTTCAGACACACAAGTCAGCCACTCTACCAGTAGGATATGGTAGCAGTAACTAATTTCTGCTTCACATAGCTAGCTTATTGACCATCATCATTCTCCTCATGCACACTGCGCTTTTGTAAAATAATTAAAAACATTAAATTTATCTGCAACTCTACCATTTTAAGGAAGGTTTACTTAAAAAAAATTTAATATATATATATATATAATATATATATATATATATATATATATATATATATATATATATATATATATATATATATATATATATATATATATATATATATATATATATATATATATATAGAGATATACTTTTTAATCTAATTTTTGTAATTAGAATATTGAAATTTATTAAACTATACTTTTAGGTAATAGCAGTGGAAGCTTCAACAGGAACTAAAAGAGGCTCAAACCTTAGAACCAAAATATTTGTTGGCAACCTACACAAAGATACAAAAGTAGAAGACCTGAGAAGCCTCTTTGAAACCTATGGTAGGGTTGTTGAAGCAGATATCCTAACAAATTATGCATTTCTGGTAAGCAAAGTTTCGATTATATTATGCTATATATATATATATATATATATATATATATATATATATATATATATATATATATATATATATATATATATATATATATATATATATATATATATATATATATATATATATATATATATATATATATATATATATATATATATATATATAGAATATTTAATTTTTAAGATTAATAGTCTAAACTAGATGAAATTTTGTAAAATCAAATAAACTCTCTCTGTTAATAATTTTCTTTTCTTTTAAGCATATGGATACAGAAAGCAATACACAAGAGGCAATTCGCAATCCTTGATGGCTATGAATTAAATGGTTTTCGGATTAGGGTTCAGGAATCAACTTCTAGAGTTAGGCAACAAGCTGGAATGGGTAATCCAGACATGTGTTATAGGTAGGTTTGACATAAACTGGTAAGTTGCCTTAATTTTTTTTTTTTTTTTTTTTTTTTTTTTTTCTATTTCAGAAATATGTATAGTCAGTGTTTAAGAAAGTTTGTGTTTATACATATAAATCAGTGCTCAATAGGTATGTTAATAATTATTGCTCGAATATTAAACCCTATTATTAATTATTAGAATATTTAGCTAAATATTTTATTTTACAGGTGTGGTTCTTCCGGTCACTGGTCAAAAGAATGTCCAAGAGATAATAGATTCGGCGGAGGTAGATTTGTGGAGCGATCAGAAAGATTGGGAAGGAGCTATGGGTCAAGATTTGATCCTTACCATGTTCCTCCACCTCCATCATATTCAAGAGAGAGAATTTTGCGTTATAGGGTAACTGCTCATGTACGTTTACATTTACCAATGAATTAGGCAAACAGCCATTCATTGATTTGCTTTACAGATCATGAAGATAAAACTTTTTTTGGCAAGTCCACACATGCACCTTCAAATCAATTCATGTGTTAAGAGTAGTATTCTCAGATGCCTTATATCTATTCTTTCGTCTGTAGAATTCTTTTTTGAATTCAGAACAAAGTACAAAATGGTTAAGTTGTTTTCTGTTGAGAATTTCCCCTATGTCCTATTTCTAGGGTCATAATATAACTGTCTTTGTAATTAAAACATTGCAACTATTATTTCGTTTCTTCGGAAACGTATCAATGATTTTTTGAACATCAAGTTAATTTCATGGGTGTTGAATGAAGTGATTTAGTTATTAGACTAAGAAATATATATGTAATTTTTATTAGTATGTATATTTTAAAGGTTTGAAAAAATCAAGCTTATGGTATATTTAATTTTTTATTATTTATAAACGTTTCATTTTTTTTATTTTTAAACACATTAGAAATATGTTTGTAATTTTCAATGTCAGCAATTGAAAATTATCATGAAATTATTTTTAAAAAAACTTTGTTGGGGGAAAAAAAACTTTTATTTTTAGTCTTCTTTCGAAATTGGCTTATGAATTTTTTTAGCTTTAATTTGTGATTGGGATACTGAACAAAAATCTTGGTGTACTCCCCGGAATTTTTTTTTTTTTCAAACATTTTGCATAGTTTAGTGATATGACCATATTGTTTTCTGCTAACATCATTTATTGTCAACATCTGCAACATCACAAAGAACCTGAATTAAATAATGCAGTTTTGTCATTTTTAAACTGTTCAATTATATCATTAATTTAAGAAATAGAGGAACCAAGAATTGTGAAGTACATTATAGTTAAATTATTTTATATTGTGTATTTTAAAGTTACGGTTGTCGAATATTATAAGTTATTGCAATTCCAGTTCTGACTATTTTGAATCTCTGATACCCTCTTTCGAAATCATATGATTCCAATAGCTTAGTTAGTAACATGTTATTTTCAGACTCTACTCTAATTCAGATTCCGAGAAGGGTTTCCACCATAACCCTAATTCCGATCCACCAAAATTTGCCAATTCTGAATTTTGACTCCCAATTCCAATAATAATAATAATAATTTAATGTTTCCAGCCTAACTTAAATTAATTCTAATCCACCAAAAATTTACCAATCTGGGCTCCGATTCATCCACAGTCCTGTTTCAAATAATGTAGCTAATCCATTTCATTATGAAGTTTCTTTTTATCTGGGCATTTTCTCTCTTTTATTTCTTATCATGCAAAGAAAATTAAAAAAAAAAAATTTATTTCTAATTTATACTTTAAAAATTTCTAATTTTGTTGATTTTGGTAATTTTTAGTAACGATTTAAAAAAAACAAAAAAAATCATAGTACATTTTGATATTCAACTAAAATTCTGAAATATAAGTTTGAGTTCCGAAGTGTTTAATTAAGTGTTTTTTTAACAACAATTTCGCACTACTAGTCTTAAACATTTTCCATTTTTCATAATTTTTTTCCATGTAACTAATTTTTATTAGGAAAAAATAAAAAAAAATACAAGATTATACCTACTGAAGATTAGATTTATTGAATAATTAGGTAATACCCAGTTCAACATGGTAAGCTAGTTTTTTATTTCATTAAACTAAAATTTCTTTTACTTTGTAGGTCTTTATAACATAATTTTGTAGTTTTGTTTTTTTTTTTTTTTTTAATCCTTATTCATTGATCTTCCTGTATTTTTTATTTTTCATAACCAAATTTATTAGACTATACTGCAGTGTAACAATCTAATAAATTTTTATTTTTAAACTTAATTTTTTTTTTTTTTTTTTTTTTTTTTTTAGTTTTAGAATTTCTTGTATTAATAGTATTTGACTTAGATGGTTTTCTCGTTTACAGGAAGAATATGAAAGATATGATAGGTATGACCGATATTACGACGATCCGATTTATGAGCGAAGATACGGAAGAGCCGGACTTCCACCACCACCACCACCACTCCATGATGACTTGTATGAGAGAAGACTCCCTCCTCACCTGCCACCACCACGATCTGATTATCTACGATATGGACGAAGAAGCCCTCCTCCAAGGTACATTGATTTTATTACTTTTTAAAGGGCCGTTCCACCGTTAAATTTCTTTAAAGATCTTGTAAATTCCTCACGCGAAATATCCCACAAATCAAGAAATCTTTAAATCCGTATTTGGCAATATTTTAGCGCCCTGCAGCTACATTTACAGCCTAAAATTTAAAATTTTTGCTGCAGCACATTCAGAATGTTCATGTTATATTATCACTTAATACTTTTTATAATTATTTATATTATTATTATTATCATTATTATTATTATTATTATTATTATTATTATTATTATTAATTTCAGATCAGTAATTAGTTTTAAATTAATTAGTAATTATTACCTATTTGCTTTTTCTTTGGTTAAAACTAATATTAAATTCTTTTAAATGTTTATCCTATTTTTCATTTTTTTAAATTAAAATTATTAGTTTGATTAAATTAACTGATCGGTTAAATTAGTTATTGCATATTTTCAGTAGTTTAAATGTGTCATCTGCTATTTGCTTACATCTGATCGTTCCACGAAAATCAAGAACTTAGAAATTTGCTTGATTTTCTGAAAAGCCCACAGTAGTCGGATGTACAGTCGTCAACAGAAATTCGTTCTTATTAAGCTGGAAATAAATATTCATATAAAATGGAGATCGTGTCAGGTTCAGCCAATCACAGTTCAATTAAGTTCCGCTCAATGTTTTATTTTCTTTTTATTCAAAATAGAGCTTTTATGAAATGATTTCCATTTTATATAATATTTATTTCCAGCCTAATAGGAACGAACTTCTGTTGACGACTGTACATCCGGATTTTTGTGGAACGCGATCCAAATATTTTATTTTACTTCATTTAGATTTGAAGTTGATAGTATTTCATTTGTATTCACTCATTCTTATACGTTTTCTTTCCCTTCAGATACCCTCCACCACCTCCTCCAATGTGCAGTAGGTAAGTGTATTTTTTGATTTAATTTATTTACTAATTTTTAGAGTAAATTGTTATTAAAAACTACTTACACATTTCCTATCTTATAATTTTAGGTTGTTTTTGTTGTAATATTTTTTTTTTTTTATTCTTTTAAAATAATAACTTGTTAGATTGACTAAATTTATAACATAGAACCCATTCATTTACATTACTTGCACTTTTAACACTTTGGTTATTAGCTGTCTTTAAATACAATTTAAGTGTGAAGCAAACAGGAAGAGGTAAAAAGAGGTAAATCGCGCTATGTAAGTGTCGGACTATTTCTAATTCATTAAATGGTTTAAATGCGATAGATTCACTTCCTATCGCTCATAATTGATTAACTGAGTATTAATTGATAGATAGGAGAGTTAAAATTGTAGCGCGTTAATGATACCTTTAAAATTTAATTATAAATCATCTTCCGTTGACAGTTTCGGGCCTGAGCGTCGTCCTTACTAAACGCGTCATCGTCGTCGTGGTCGTCGTCCTTAAGTGTCTTCGTTTCAGCGGCCGTCGTCAACCTCTAAAACTGCCACCTCGCCCCTTCATGTTGCCACGTCGCCACAACTTCATCCCATCTAATCACCGGAAGGCATCCGGGATATAGAGAGAATTTATTATTATTATTATACTAGAATTACCTGTCGTGAACGGATCGAAGCTAAATTGGTTATCAAATTTAACTTTGCTACACGAACGCGGTTCCTTTGTGTATATGTAACTTTTGGTTATTCTTCGTTGTTGAGGATTGATACGACCGCTTCACTTTATTCTCAAGCAGATACTTATAACTTAGTTTTACCTTTTAGTTCACTCTTAACTTTCTATTTCGACATATAAACCCTTTCTCTTTGTTTTCTCTCATACTCGCGGAATAAATATTTCGGAGTAAGTTGTAATTTGGCTACGTTATTTTCTTTTTCTCTTGTTACTTCGTTTTTTTTGCTAATGTGCGACGTGTTGCGGCCTGTGTGTAGGACGAAAGAGGTTCTTACAGATAGGTTCAATTAGAAGACACTCAAGTGTGTTGACCCCATCAGATATAGCCGGAATAAATCACTACAACACTTATTAAAAGGACAAATCCTGGAATCGGTTTACTTCTCGTATTTGTAAAAAAAAAAAAGGGTTTTTTTAAACGGGGTGGCATTAACGTAAGGTTCATAACTTTACGTGTTAATCGTCGGTTCGTTTACTATTATTATTAAGTTAAATTTCATATCCACACATTGAAGCTCAAAAGGATTTAGTAAGTGTATATATATATATATATATATATATATATATATATATATATATATATATATATATATATATATATATATATATATATATATATATATATATATATATATATATATATAATATATATATATATATATATATATATATATTAAGGACAGTTATAAATAGTACCATATTTGATAGAATTGTATTATCATCTAGGGTTTTAAAAAAATTTGCATGATTAAGGCATTATTATTATTATTATTATTAAATCTCGTTTCATATGGTACACACATGCATACATAATTAGATGATTATAACGGTATATGCATAACTAGGCTATTATATGTTCTGTTATGAATGTATGTTTCTATATATTATTACCTAACATTTAATTTTGTGTTTAAAACTAAATTATATAATTATTTTTTTTAGTTTTTTTTTTTTAATGATTTTTTTTTTGCCGATTAATCAGTATTATGTGTGTGTTAAATTGTAGCCAATTGGATCGAATTTTTAAGCATTTATTTAGAAATAAATAAAGTTGATAGAAAATGCGCGTTTCAATTTATCCTTATTTCGAGACTTTACAGATGCAATGTTTATTTCTAACTAATGGCTATTCTTTTAAAAAAAAAATTTTATTTTTTTTTTTCAGTAAAGTCGTAGCGTTTTACTTTCATTTCGTTTTTGATAGTTTTGATATGGAAAATGTTGCCAGTTTTCTTGTAAATTGGTAGCTACAAAATCTAATGGAGATAACTTTCTCAATAATTAAATTATTCGTTGGAGGCTATAGGTAATTTTGAAGTGGCTTCTTTCGTCATTATTTTTTTTCTCTCTCTCTACTCT
>SEYY01003931.1:25000-50000 GCA_009176605.1 Armadillidium nasatum
GAAAAGTATGGAAGAAAGGAAAAATTTCGAAAGAAATAAAGATAAGAATGTTTGAATGTATGTGTTCACCTTCTGTATTGTATGTGTGTGAAACATAGACGATAAGTGCTCGGTCGAGAAAAAGTTTCAATGTCTTTGAGATGAAAGATTTGAGAGCGATATATAAATTGAGAAGGATTGATAGGATTAGAAATGAAAGAATAAGGGAGATATGTGTAAATGGAAGAAGGGTGTAATTGATAGAGAGGAGGAGGATGTGCTAAAATGGTTTGGACATATGTGAAGAATGAAAGAGAACAGAATGGTTGGCAAGGTACGTAGATCCGATGTAGATAGGGGAAGGGTTGGGGGAGGGGAAGGCCGAAGTGGAGATGGATGGATGGAGTGAGAGTGATTTTGATGGAAGGAATTTGAGTTTAGACGAGGGTAGAAGATTTGTGGAGACAGAGATGGAGGGAGGTGGTGAAAGCCTTTGAAAGGTAAGAATAGTTATGTTTGTAAGGGAATTGTGGCGGGCACCACCTCACGAAAGTGGGAAAGGTGATAGTGAAATATATATATATATATATATATATATATATATATATATATATATATATATATATATATATATATATATATATATATATATATATATATATATATATATATATATATATATATATATATATATATATATATAAAATTCAACATCCGCATCCGCAAATTGGCAAAATATGACATCCGATCCATCACTAAATATATATATACATATATATATATATATATATATATATATATATATATATATATATATATATATATATATATATTATATATATATATATATATATATATATATATATGAAAGAAATGAACATTTTTCTTTTTCGAATAAATATATGTAATTGCCATTTACCTCTATTTTCGTAACTCTATTAATTTTTATATGATACTCAAATTTCTCAATAAAAAAATTAAAGTTCTACTTATATGCTAAATTTCATTAAAAACTCTTGGTCTCGTTGAAATCAAAGGACCAGCTGGCAAACCCATTCACAAACCTGAAAGATGACTCCAGGTATCTTTTTGTAATACAAAAAATTGCTCTTTAGATCAAATTGAAATTCATTAATAGTATTGATTCATTAAATGCATTATGATAGGCTATTCGCTCTACCAATTAGTAATACTTATTTTCTACTAATCCATAAACAACAAGTTCGGAAAAATGCCACCATTGTTGGGAATGAAGTATATATTTTCAAACAGTTGACTCACGGCGTAAGGTTTTATTACCATTCATATTAAGAGAAATTATTGGATACTTTTCAAAAATAAACGACAGTGATTGCATAAGACTGGTGTTTAAAAGAGTTCTAAAACCAGAAGGTTACACACATTTTTAAGCCTAATTAATGGTTAAAAAAAATTGTGATTAGTGAAAATGTCCTTGCAAATACTTTTATTAAAACATTATAAACATTTCAAAACAAAACGAATACCCGTTTATTGTAACATTATAAAATCTTCATTAACAAACGAATACCCGTTAATTGTAACATTATAAACGTTTACATGAACAACAAACTTCGGAATAAACAATAATGGAATATGTCAGTAGATACAATTAGGATAAAAGGGATCTTAAACCCCCACACAAAATAAACGAAAAGTTTTAGCACCCACAGGAAGTAAAAACAATTTTAGAAGTATAAGGAAGACACCTTCGGTAAGACAAAATGCCTTCTCGCATTCATGCGATTATCACTTAAGAGAATCTTTCTCATATTTTTAACATCGTTTTTACTTCCTGTCTCTAAAAACTTCGTACAGTCACAGTATTGGTTTATATATAATTAAAAGCTATATAACTTTGATCTGCAGGTAAATAACATTGTTCTTTGAATGGAGATCTTAAGTAATTGATATAAATCTTAAAAATAATAAATATATATATAGTAGTAATGTCACGTATATAAATTTTTCGTATCTGCGTATGCAAATCTCGGACCTTAAGTAGTACACATAACAATTTATATTTTATAATAGCTTACCAGCCCTGTCAAACTGTAATTAAAAAAAAGAGGTAAATTATCTAGAACAAAAACAAACTAAGCCAAAAATATTGTGAAGCGCAAAAAAACAAAAATAAAAAACAGCTAGTAACCTTACATTTTTTATAAAATAATAGGTTACCAGCTCTGTCAAATTGTAATGAAAAGCAAGAGGTAAATTATCTAGAACAAAAACAAACTTTATTAAGCTAAAAATATTGTGAAGAGCAAAAAAACTAAAAATAGAAACAGAGCTAGTAACCTTACATTTTTTGTAAAATAATAGGTTACCAGCCTTTGTCAAATTGTAATGAAAAAAAAAAAACTTTAATTCTTATTTAAGCTAAAAATACTGTGAAGCGCAAAAACCTATAAGAAACAGAGCTAGTACCCTTACATTTTACAAAATATAGATTGATACTCGTTAAGGCGACTCCACACATGCGGAGTTCGTCGAACTGTTGAATGTTTGTGTTTTGCATTTGTTTTTTTTCCGAATATGGCAAACGTATTTGTACACACATTCGTATATTGGACGAAATACGTTTCCAGCAAAGTTCGGAGCGTGAATTTCAAATATTTGTATACAAATATGGATGTTGAGGTTGCAAGAGCAGCTTTTATTGTGCGGGCAAAAATTACAATTACTTAAAAACAAAAGGAAAAGAAGGTGGTGGATGGTTTCATTAAACCAAAATAGAGGAAGGTAGTAAATTGGCAAAACATTTCTATGTATATAAAGCTTTAATTAAAAAAAAATTGCTGGTGTAGGCATAGACCTTAGTTACTAAATTTTCCCTACACCTCATAGTTGCATGACGATATACTTGGGAATATAAGTTTACATAATTTGCTAGTAATTAAACGTAGAACATATTTATGAATCATTATTATTGGTGGGCCTAAAATTAGGAAATTGCATAGGATGCTGATAACATATTAATTTGGTTTCATGTTGAATGAACAATATATTATATATATATTATATATATATATATATATATATATATATATATATATATATATATATATATATATATATATATATATATATATATATATATATATATATATATATATATATATATATATATATATATATTTAGAGTTTTTGAACCTTTGATATATTGATACTGATATATCAATACAAAATTTTTGACATTTGTATTATTAATTAGCTTTCATTTCATTTATGCCTATTATTATTATTACAATTATTATTATTCTAATACTACATAATTTGTTAATACTTTTTTAAACCACAGCCTAATTAATACGCATATGTACAAATTTACTTAAATAACAAAGTATCAACGAATGTGTGTACAGGGACAAATTCTACAACATTCGCTTCTTTGATGTGTGTCAATTTACCGACAAGCGATGGAAAACATTTGAGCATTTGGCAAACCAAGCCAATGACCAAACATTTGCCAAAGGTGTCCCATCCACACATGCGGTGTTGGGCCAAGGATTCGACGAACTCCGCATGTGTGGAGCCGCCTTTAGTAAAGACAAATGTCTTACATATTGCCGAATATATATATATATATATATATATATATATATATATATATATATTATATATATATATATATATATATATATATATATATATATATATATATATATATATATATTCAATATTAAATTATTAATAAAAAATTTTAAGCAAAGTAATTTTATGATTATTTCATAAAAATTCTGTAATTAATAATATAAATAAAATAGAAAATCATCATAGAAAAAAAATAGACCGCCTTTGGCCGCGTTATCAATATAAGGGACTCGAACACAACATATTATTGATCAATGAATGAGTATAGAGTTAATAAGTAGAAAATTCCTAATGTTTCAAGCCGTGTTGACAAAAAGCCAATAAACCAAAACAGTTGAATTTTTATTGTGTGTGTGTTTATATATATATATATATATATATATATATATATATATATATATATATATATATATATATATATATATATATATATATATATATTATATATATATATATATATATATATATATATATATATATATATATATATATATATATATATATATATATATATATATATATATATTATATATATATATATATATATATATATATATATATATATATATATATATATATATATATATATATATATATATATATATATATATATATATATATATATATATATTATATATATATATATATATATATATATATATATATATATATATATATATATATATATATATATATATATATATAATATATATATATATATAATATATGCTATTAATAAAAAAAAATATAAAACCATGAAGTTTTTTGTTGTCAAATACCCAAAATCAGACAACCCTGCTTTCAATTAACGCTGTTGGAGTAGAACTACCCCCAGATGTGTAACGACACTTCAAAAAAAAAAAAAGCAAGCAAGCAGGCAAGCGTCTGGGATGGTGTGAAGTAGTTCTGAAGGCACCTTGGATAACTTTTATAAGTTTGTTTTGCAAGAGAAGCGACGCAATCCTTCAATAATGGTTACAAGTAAAAGACACTTAAAATAGTTTGTATGGTTTTTAGAGATGTTATGGTAGGATGGAAGATTATGCCGAGTAGAAAGATGAACGGATTCTTTGAAGCAACGAAAAAATGTTTTCTTATGCTCATTTACAGATAAGAGAAAGATTAGTCATTTTTTCCCTGCTCCAAGTTCACCAATCTTGTATTACTTAATTTCATTTGGATGGGACATTTATTTCGAAACGAAAGTAGTAATGAAGGGTCGAGTTGGAAAGGCTCTCAAAAGGAATTTTCAGAAGTTTAAATTTAAATGTTCTTTCTTTGGCGGATTTTGAGAGTAATTGGAAATTTTTTTTTCTCTCGAACAATGGAATATGTACTGAAAAACTTGAATTTGTACTTTGAATCCTAAAAAGTTGTTATTGTGAAAATATCGTCAGATTAAAATTTTATGTTCAGATCATTTCTAAGGGTTTCTTTGATTTGGATATTTTACATTTCATTACATTAAAATACATACTTGCAGTGTCCTTGATGTAGATATCACTGTACTTAGCGATTTCAGTTACTGAATAAATACTGCAATCCAATTATCAATATCACCGTCTTCCCCCCCCCCCTCCATCCATATGGTTATTAGAGCTTCACTAGCATTTCAAATGATAATCCAATTATTGTTTGTTAGCATATTTCGATTTACTTTTGGGACAGAACTTTCATACAAGATCAACTCTACGTCTGAATTGCATTGCTAAAACTTTTAATAGTCTAAAATAAAAGATTGAGTTATTTATATTTGCTAACTTCATGGATTTGAGCTAAAAATGTTTACTTATATAAACACACATTTTGTTAAGTAATTTTTTGACAATATAAAGAATCTAAAACTTTAACACAACAGTTCTTATGAAAATTTAAAAAGGATATAACATTTCCACGTTTAAAGCTGCCTCTACTTCTCAACATGTTACGCTCTTGTATACGCTTGAGAGGAAATTTTGTTTGATAATGAAGTTATGATTAATCAATTCCTTATTGCGCGGAGACAGATCGAGCCTGAATGAGGGACATCTATGACATCACTAATGAATTGTACTCAAAATATTTTATTCGTTTGGCCAATTTCCTCTTTTTCACCTCCCAAACAGAAGTAAATTAAATTTAAAAAAAAAATATCATTCAAATTTCAAGCCGTGTACTCTAGCCTTACTCAAGAAATCACTGTTTCCAAGGTAACATCCACCCAATACTCTAGTCCCTCTGAAAGATTTCCTTCCATGTGTAACTCTCCAGTTATCAATAAATGCTACCTGACCTGAAAAGTTTTAAGCAAATCAAAATAAGAGTAAATAAAATTACAAAAAAAGAAGAAAAAAAAAATTCAACTGTATTTCCACCATCATTTCATTTATAATTCTAAGATTCTAAGCCCTAAGGTGATGCTTGATTTCCTAAATAATAATAATTAAAAAATTACTCCAAATTTAGTTTTGTACATAAAGATGTCCCTAATTGTCAATTGTTTGACTTACCAGGCTGCAATAAAATTTCAACTTCATTTCTCTGATCTCTTAGCATTTTGACTAATTTTTGAAAGTTCATATAAAACTTATCTACTTCATGGTAAGGTATGGTAGACAATGGAGCTCTGTCAAAATCATTGCACCTGTTGAAATAAAATAAAATACAATGACACGTCTTTATTTCTGCTTTTATTATTCTGTAATAATTTTAAAAAGCCAATAAATCATAAATGTTTAGAAAAACCTTTTATTACTCTGCATGTCCAAAAGGGAGAAAATGGGATTTCAATCCTTCATAAACAACGAATAAGAAATTAAAGTTGAAAAGTAAGTTTTATCATCATATCTCCTGTTCTGCATTTGACTGGACAGTTTATATCCAGCACCTTTTATTTTATTTATTTTATTTCTATCTGATTCATACTTTGGCATTACCAATCTGTTCATCCTGGGTCGTTGTAAATACCGAATTTCTATATCGTATTCCAAAATAGTAACATAACAGCATATTCTCAAACAAGACAGTAAAATACCTGCAAGTTTTTCTGAAATAGGCCTAACGTATTAGAATTAATTTCGGTGATAGCAAACAGAGCAGTTAAGCAACACAGCGGTGAAATCCGAAAGAAAAGAAATAACAGTAGCCAAAACATCATGTCCAAATTTAGAGGATGGATTGATGAATGTTTTGTGCAATATAAGGACAAGGCTGAGTGAGGTTTGACTGTAGTTGAAAGATGAAAGGTGAGGTATTCTGGTTTGGAAATGAAGATAAAATTAAGTGGTAAGGATTATGAGGCAGTAAAGGCTTTAAATAATAAAGAAATGGGTGAGGAAGGAAGAGAGAAAATAATAATAAATTAATAAAGGCACTAGAAAAACGTTTTGGGTTGGACAAAGTTACAGATATGTTTCAAAAACGTAATAAGGTTTTGTGATAAGAAAAGGAAATCGGGCAATACACGAGGGAATATATACATGAGATATACGGAAACAATTTTGGAATCTGAGAGAGAAAGGTTGGGGGGGGGAACTTTGGAAAACGAAGTACGAGGCAACCACGGTGTAGATTCCTTGTAGTACAGAAAATAAAAAAAATTAGGAGTTGAAGTACAGTGGCGGCTCGTCTATATGGGCTCCAGGGCTGCAGCCCCTCCAAATTAAAAATACCAGGCGTAAGATGTTGATATAAATATGAATTTTTTGTCAGAGAAAAGTGATTTAAATTCATTTTTTTAACAACTTAATACATAAAAAGTATAAATCAATAAAGAAAATTTGAATTAAATGCATTTTGCAACTGGAAATTTTTGCGTACGATATTTTTTTTCACGCATTGCAATTATATAAAATATGGGCTGTGAAATCGTAGTCCTAAATTAGCCAACTTAATAGTAGGCCAACTTAAGTTCTTAAATAATAAGACAGATGTGGCAACTTACGAAAAAAGACTGCTTAATTGCAATAGCAGTTTTTATCAAGTTTCTAGTTTGTCTTTCTGCTATTTTTTGGCAACTTGGAGATTAGTTTCGAATTTTTAAAATATTTGAAAGTTGCCAGGTCTGTCCTTTTTAAGTACAGTTCATAAAGAATATAAACAAACTAAAACAGTTTTTTAAAGAACGATGGTGAGGGTGGTTGTGTTTTTTCTACTTTTTCTAGAGCCTAATGAGCGACAAAATACTTCTTTAAGTTTTAGCTAATCCAGAACTTATAAAATTACTTGTTGAGTAAAAATCGCCTATAAATAAATAAATTTATATATATCTAATTAAAAACCGTACTTAATACTATCAAGAAAATCTTTACAACTGTAAAATCTTAAATGCATTTATTACTAGAAAGTTGGCGGTCATGTTCGTCGTAAAAACTCGACGTTGCCACATTGAGCGCTAATATTATAAATTAAGAAACTAAGCATTTAATTTGAGTTAACTTTGATTCAGAAACTGTTTATTAATAAACTAAATAATAAATTATACATTTCACCAAAATATGTTAAAATATAAATATAAAATTAAATAACATCTTGATTAAATTTGGCACTCATAAATTTTCTTCTCTTTCGTTCTTCTTAATTTGCATTATGAAATGTCGGATTTGTTAAAACTTACTAAGTGTTTTTACATAAATTTCAAAGACCAAAAAACTGCATGCATATTTTAAATATCTTTATTTATTATAAAATGAAGTTTGAAATGAAAATTAACTTAAATATATTATATATATATATATATATATATATATATATATATATATATATATATATATATATATATATATATATATATATATATATATATATATATATATATATATATATATATATATATTTTTTTTTTTGCAAATTTTATCCCTAAATTTCGAAAATTATTTATATTAAATTATAATTTTTTAATAAAACTTTTTTTATCATAAAATGGTATTTAATTAATTATAATATTGTTAATTTAGAAATCATTCTTTATAACCCGTTTGAGGCTTATCCCAGCTACGATTTTTTTACTAAACCAGAGAGAGAGGCTGTAAGGAGGTAATGCTGTTCTTACCTTTTAACTGGTAATGTTGTTGCTTGCTCAGTAAGGTTGATCTTACAAATATATTAAGAGTAAAGGTGTTCCTTACTAAGCAGTGTTGATCTTGTTATAGGTAATGTTGAAAGCTTACAAAGCAATGTTGTTCTTGCAATATAAATAAACAAAGTTGAACTTGCAATAATAGGTAATGTTGAAGGCTTACTACGTAATGTTGTCCTTGCAATTTTACTAAACAATGTTGTACTTGTAAATGTAAATGTAATGTTGAAAACTTACAAAGCGATGTTGTACTTGCAAAGTTAAAGGGCTGAACCTAAATTATTTATACAAAACTGATTCTTGTCGATCAGCAGTTCTTATAACGTAAAATCTAGTATCGAAAAGAACCTTAAATTCTAAACGCCTTATCGGAAGCACGCTTACCATTATATACATTTCTTATATTAATATTTTTGTTATATTTTTAATAAAACGAATTTATAGAAACAATCTTTAATTTTCTGCCACATTCTTATTTTTGCTTACAATTGGTACTAAAATAACGTTAAAAATTCCACAATATATATATATATTATATATATATATATATATATATATATATATATATATATATTATATATATATATATATAATATATATATATATATATATATATATATATATATATATATATATATATATATATTTATAAATTTTAAATATATATAATATATATATATATATATATATATATATATATATATATATTATATATATTATATATATATATATATATATATATATATATATATATATATATATATATATATATATATAAGCTTGCAGCCCTCCTTGCCAAGTTTACACGAGCCGCCACTGTTGAAGTATATAAGAGAGAATGTGAAAAGAGTGGACAGGTTCTCCTATAGTAATAGGAAGAGCCAGAAAAACAGTCAGAGTTAAAGAAGAGACATTATGAGAAATAACAAGAATACATATAACCAAGTTACAGAAAAATAAGGGAGAAAACTATGTTATTGAAGAAAGGATTGAGAAAGCAAATATGGAAGACACTGAGAGAATGCAGTAAAGTATTTCGGATACAGAAGATGATAAAAATGGGATATGCAAAGAAAAGAGATAGAAAGTTAGGTAGTGACTGAATTGGAAGAAAAAATGTGTTGGAGAGAGATACACCAGTGATGAAAAAGGGAGAAAGATATAGGGCAAGGCAAAAAAAAAAAAGAGACAGGAAATTTGAAATAGTAGTAGAGCAGAGGTGATGTCAAGTAAAAGATGTAATGATAGTTAAAATGTAGGAGATATCCGAAGAGGCGAGAGAAAGTGGAAGGGACTTTGAAAATTTAGTGGAAATAAGAAAAGGAAAAAATATTACCTGAATCAGACAATTAAAAAGGTGTCGATGGCTAAAATTGGTGAATTTAAGTTGAAACGAAAAAAGCAGTATATAAGGAGAATTTTGAACTGGTTATATCTACTATGTGGATAATTACAGAAAAGATAGGGGAAGATGATAAAATATGTTGTAACAAGCTTTGAAGAAAGAAAGCAATTTGAAAAAAAAAAACATGTTCTAACATGTTCTCCTAAAACACCGAAATTGTATTAAAAGTCATAAATTATTACGGGCAGATGTGTACACCCTATGTGTAAAGATAGCATACTTACAGGGAGATCAAATAGAAAGAGGTTAATTCCAAAAAACGTGTGAAGATTACAGAAAGTAGGATATGATCTCAAAGATGCTGCCGCACATTAAATTAGAGATGATAAAGGAAATAAGGAGCGAGAAATACAAATATGAATCTCCTTTATTCATGTGGAAAAAATGGTGACAAACTAATTAGAATCGTGTGTTCGCACATGGAATGTATGGTGGTAATGAAGAATATGACATTGAAGTATTAACGCGATGAAGATGTGCAAATTTAAATATACTGGAGTCAGCATTAGAAAGGACAAGAATGGTACGAAATCTTATATAAATAACATAAGAGATACAAGAGTGAGAGGGGGGGGGGTAACAGACATGGTAAAAGACACTCCTATATCAGATAAATTGGGAAGGTCAAAAGTTTATAAAAATAGACAGCAAGCACCCTAATAAAACCAATTACATCTACATCAGAAGTTATCAGTGAAAGATTGAGAAAAAGACAGCTGCAATAAAGGAAATGTTAGAAATGAATGGAGTAGAATGGAGAGGAACAAGCATCAAATAAGCTGACCAATGGAGTAAAAATATTGATTTAGAGGACATTCAGAAGCAAAAGAAAGAAGAGGAGAGGAAGTGAAAAATGAAAGTGTTTATTTCAAAAATGAAATGAAAAATGGTGGTAAAAGATTCGCCAATTTTCATTCATGTCGGAATCGTTGTAGGGATATTCTTCAACGAGTAAAACGAACCTTCACCTCTAAGTTTTGCTACTGATAAATATTTCTGGCCCCTACCCAAAAACATCTCTAAACAACTGTAAATTTTCCTTCCCCAACTTATTCGCTCTGATGGTTTTGTTACTGAAACTCCAACTGAAAAGGCTAATAACCTCTTTGGCCTCCTGTTCTTATCTAATACAACCCTGGACGATTCTGGCAACCATCTTCCTACTCCTTCTCCTCTAATATGTCCCATATCTTTACTTAAGATTACATTTGATCAGGAGAATGGGCTTCTGAAATCAATGAACGTTAGGAAGGCAAGCGGCCCAAATAACATTCCTCCCGAGTTTTAAGGGAGTGTGCTTCTGAGTTGGCTCCGTTCCTCTCTATTACTCAATACTAGTACTTTCCCTAAGTGTTGGAATCGCGCATTCGGCCAACCTATCCCATAATAAGGTAGCTGCTCTGATCCTTCTATCACCCTATAGCTCTCACTTGTATTCTGTCTTAAATCTTTGAAGCCCTTCTAAACTCCCATTTCTTGGATCATCTAGAATCCTATTCCCTTCTTTCTGATCATCAATATGATTTTATGAAGTCTACCGGTGATATACTTTCCTATCTGACAAATTTATGATCCACTGCCCTTAGGAATTATGGGGAGTCTTGTGTGGTGGCGCTTGAAATATCTAAGGTATTTGACCGGGTATGGCATGCGTCACTGCTTTCTAAGCTTCATTCCTTTGGGTTTCCTCCTCCTGTTTGCCTACATAAATCTGGCTTTCTTTATAATCGTTACATTTCGACTGCTGTTGGTGGGGCGACTTCTTTCTCTCCTGTCAATATTGGTGTTCCTATTCTTAATATTTATTAATGATCTCAGTTGCTCAATTAACTTTATTCGTTCATATGCCGATGACTTGACCCAACATTCTTCTACTCAATTCAAATCTGCTAATTCCTTTGCATCTAGAGTTGTTTCCCGTCTTAATCTTTCCGATTCCATTCTTGCTAATATGGATAGAAATTTTTAGTCGGGTCGTCTCAACCTTGTAAATTTCAACTCTTTAAAAACTCAACTTTTTTATATCTCCCTCTCAATGGCACCTCCTACCTTTTCACTTTCGATGGTTCTTTCCATCTCTACTGTTGACAATTTAAACATCCTTGACCTTCACAAGAAAAAAAAATTTCCTGGAAACCTCACATCAAAATGGTTGATAGGGCGACCTCAAAGAATCTGGGAGTTCTGTTTAGACAAAGAGAATTTTTTTCTTCGCAGTTACTCCAACTATACAAGGGCCTCATTCGCCCTTGTATGGAGTACTACTCTCATATCTGGGGTGGCTCAGGTTTCACACATCTTTTGGATAGGGTCGAGTCAAAGGCTAAAAGACTTATAAACTGTTCCGCTCATTCCAATTCACTTGTGTCTTTATCTTTGCGACGTGACGTTGATGTTTTGGCCCTTTCCTATAGGTACCACAGCAGCAAATTCTCGAGGAAACTGACCACTCGTATACCTCCATATTTACAGCGTCCTTATAGCAACGTCTGTGCTCATCTACGAAATCTGCATTTGGTGGGATATGTTGGGTTTTTATTCTTCAATTACTCTAACACCCCCTCCTTGAATAGGGTTCTGCCCGTGAGTGGTAGTGATAACTGTTAAAAAAAATCTATTCCAGATAAGTGGGAAAAATTTAATATTTAGTTTATTGGATAATATTTTTTTTTTATTTTCTTCTTGACAGAGTTTGAATATAATTATTATTAGAATTGTGAAATGTACCCAAAAAAAGGTGATATAGAAATTAATGTTGAAAAGTGAATTTTTTGTGTACTTGTAGGATGAAAGATTTTATATTACATCTTTATTCATGCATTGGACTGGACAAGATCAGACATTTTCTAATATTTTGTACCTTTATCTTATTTTCTATAAGATTCATACTTTGTCATTGCCAATCTGTTCATCCTGAGTCATTATACCTATTAAATTTCTACATAATATTCCAAGACTTTAACATAACGGCATATTCTCCAACAAGACACAATAAATTACCTGCATGTTTTTCTTAAAAGAAGAATAGGCCTAATAATTGTAACAGATTATGATTACTTTCAAAACTATATAAATGTAATTAGTAAATTTAGTGTTTTATATTTACCTAAATTGCATAAGTTTTTTGGACACAGGATGATGTGTGAAAATTCTATAGACGTTTACAAAATGGTGGCCATCTTTTCTGTATTCACCTGGAAGAGCGGTTGTTGATAGATACTCATAGCACGCTGGATCCTCATTATAAAGCTTTTCCCCAATATGAAAGCCATCTACATACAAACTTTCACCACCTTCACTCGCTTGCTTTAGGCAATGAAAAACTTGAATTCTGTGAAAAATAAATTTTTTTAACATATAGTGTTAAACGCTACAAATATTTAAGAATAACATACTTTCAAATTCCCAAATAAGAATAAAATGGTATTTGAAGTTATCCAAGTAGATACTCGTAGACATTAAGATTTCATACTTTTATTTTTTACTTATTTATTTATTTTTGCGTGAGTGTGCAGCCCCAGGAACAACTCTCTCACAAGAATAGAGGCCACAATTAATTGGAAAGTTAACCCTATTTGCGGGTCCTAGCGTAATTATAATGAACCATTTCCGAAAGTTATTGTTATTTAGAAGAATCCGTTTTTTAACAAAAGGTGAATATTGAGCAAATATTAAAGTTGGATGATTCGACTACGATATGATTTACATAGGAACTTAGGAAAATAAGAGACAGTTAGAAGCCACAAGGGCCTATCGAGAATGTCCCAGTCCAAACAAATAATAACCATAACAATACTAATACATGTTCGAAAGACTAGGTCTATCCCATCCCTAGTTATCAGTTCATTCATGCATAGATAAAAGTAAAACTAAGCCCAATTATACATGCACTATTCAATGAACCATCACCCACTACAAAAAACTGCCATTAGGCTTAGTCATAGGTTGATCTGTTGATCTAAAAATTCATATATACCCACCAATTTGGCTTAGTCAAGTTATTCTATATAATACCTAAACCATCCATATATCTATCTAGCCCCTTTTTAAATTTGACAAGAGAATCACAGTCAACAATCTCTTGTGGCAAGTCATTCCAAAAATTAACAACTCTATTACTGAAAGAGTATTTTCTTAGATCGAGATGGCATGGCTTCTTTTTAATTTTCTTATCATGTCCTCTAGTTACTCTTCCACGGTCCACTATAAAGTATTTTTCAATCTCTGTATTACTGTCAGATGCAAATATTTTGTAAACTTGTATCATATCCCCTCTGAGAAATCTCCTTTCAACCGAGAACATTCCTAACTCCTTCAACCTCTCTTCATAGCTCTTATTTTCAAAGCCAGAAATCATCCTTGTTGCTCGACGACGTTGTACTCTCTCCAGCATATCTATGTCTTTTCTTAAATGAGGAGCCCAAACCTGTGCACAATACTCTAATGCTGGCCTAACATAGCTATTATATAGCTTGCTTATAACCTCTTTGCTCTTGTAAACTACATTGCGATTAATTATACCTAACATCTTATTAGCTCTATTCCTTGCTTCCAAACATTGATCACCCACCTTCAGATTACTGCTAATAATCACACCTAAATCCTTTTCTTGGTCCACAGTCTCAAGCCACTCCCCATTCATTTCATAATTAAATCCTTCATTTGAGTAACCTACATGAAGAACTTTACATTTTTTACTATTAAAGTTCATTTGCCACCTCTCTGCCCAACCAAGAAGTCTATCTAGATCACCTTGAAGCTTTATGCATCCATCATTATTCCTTACTGAGGTAACCACTTTGGTATCATCTGCAAACTTAGAAACCTTACATTTAAGACCTTTGTCTAAATCATTTATATATATAAGGAACAAAAGTGGTCCCAGCACAGAACCCTGTGGGACCCCACTCTTCACCGTTTCCCATAATGACTTATTACCATTAAGTAATACACACTGCCTTCTGTTCTTTAACCACTCTTTAATCCAATTGTGTACCATTCCATTTATACCACACTGTGACAACTTTTGCATCAGCCTAACATGGGGTACCTTATCAAAAGCTTTGCTAAAGTCTAAATATATAACATCAACTGGATCACCCCTGTCTATACATTCAGTAATATATTCCATAAATTCTAGTAGATTTGTCTGACATGATCTACCCTTTCTAAAGCCATGCTGGGAGTTATATAGTATCTTGTTATCATCTAAATGCTTCTCTATATGACTTTTCAGTAACTTTTCCAAAATTTTCACAACCAGAGATGTTAAACTAACTGGCCTATAGTTCCCTAAATCTTCCTTACTACCTTTTTTAAAAATGGGCACCACATATGCCGTTTTCCAGTCCTCAGGTACCTCTCCAAAAGCAATAGATCGCTTAAAAATCAAATACAGTGCCTTTGCAATACTGCTACTCCCCTCTTTTAGAATTCTACCATATACACCATCTGGACCCGCTGCCTTATTTGGGTCAATATGTTCTAGTAAAGAATTTCATTTAACTCAATTTCAAATGCTTGTACACCTATTCATTACATGTATACTAGAACTATTAGTCTCTAAACTGCTATCCAACCTTTCCTCAGTAAACACTGATGCAAAATAAGCATTGAAAATATTAACCAATTCCTTATCTGAACTTACTAAATTCCATCAATTTTAATTGGGCCAATTTTCTTATCCTTGCTTTTAAATTTATAAAAAGCTAAAAAACTTTTTCAGGTCTTTATTACTGTTTCCTTGCCAAATTAATTTCTGCCATTCTCTTTGCTCTTCTTATTGACTGGTTAAGTTCATTCCTAATTCTCTTATAATGTTCCAAATCTTCCCCCTGCTCCTACCTTTGAATATTTTAAAACATCTACGCTTTTCACTGATTTTCTCTTTTATCTCTCTACTCCACCAATTAGGTTTTCTATTTGCCACCCTAATGGATTTATCTTTAAAACACACAGACTGAATGTTAGCCAATATTTGCTTGAAGTATTCCCACATGATGAAACAATTTTGACCATTAAACTCCTTATCCCAGTCAATTTCATTGAGCATTGCTCGGAATTTGCTAAAATCTCCGTTTCTGAAATCTAATATCTTTTCCCTATTGACTTGCAATTTGGGCCCAGACCTCACATTCCAGTTAAATCTAATAATATAATGATCACTAGCTCCTAAAGTCTCCCCACTTCGATATCATTCACCATATTTTCATCATTTGTTAATATTAAATCTAACAATGCTGCATGCCTTGTTGGTTCTTGGACCATCTGACTCAAAAAGTTGTATAGAATACAATTTACAAATACTGAACTTCTATTAACTATACTACTCAAAGTATTCCACTCAATGTCTGGAAAATTAAAATCACCCATAATGACTATTCCCTTTTACATTATTTTCACACGCTACCTTGATTTCCTTCACCATTTCTTCATCTAATACTTGACTCTGATCAGGAGCTCTATAAAATGCTCCTATCCTGTATGATTTATTATACATAAGAATATCTACCCACAGAGATTCCACATCCTGATTTGTTTTAATGTCAGCTAATTAACACTGATTCAATATTGCTTTTAACATAGAGTGCTACACCTCCACCATTCCTTCCTCTACGTTGGTATAGGTAAAATGAGTATCCTTCTATTTCATATTCCTGTAGGGAGTCTCCGTAAAATGCCTCATTAACCCATGCTTCAGTAATGCAAATAATGTCAAGATTCTCCTTTATAATGTAACTAGTCAACTCATCTTTTTTGTTTCTAAGGCTCTGAGCATTTGTGTAAAAACATTTCATACTAAACATGTCCTTATATGTATCCTTTACATCTTGATTTCTAGTAATGTCTCCATTTTTATTAATAGGCCTATATTGTAAGCACCTCTATTTTTATTCATACCACCACCAATCCCACCGTCAGTATTAAAATCACCATCTCCACAACTAGCAGTGCGAATATTATGCCCTTCACCCCTATCCTTACCTAGTTTCCCGGCAGACATCTCTCCAGCCTGTAACTTAGAAGCTGCACACCCTCTCGACTAAGGTGAACTCCATCTCTTGCAAACAGATTCTTGTCTTGAAATTCTTCCCAGTGATCCAAAAATCCAATATTCTCTGAAAAACATAAATTCCTAACCCTTTCATTTGCACTGAAAGGCCCTACTTTCACTTTCTAATCCTGCACCTAACTTAGGTAATATACCTGACACTGTTCATTTCCTACCACTTACTTTCAGTCTTTCAATCAAATTCCTATAGCTTGCTATCAGTTCCTCTGACCTTCTATAACCTATATCATTTGTTCCAACATGGACAATCACTCTTGCATTCACATTCGTATCTGCAATCTCTCCTATCTATTCTGTCCACAATATCATTCACTCGTGCACCTGGATAACATACTCGCATTTGTTTCCTTTTATCCGTATTTCTAAAAGTCCTATCTAAATATCGTATCTGAGAGTCACCAATCAGTAATGCCTCAGTCTTCCTCTTGGGAAACCCGACATCACAACTGGCCACTTCAGATTCCTCCCCATCAGAAAGACAGCTAAACCTGTTTCTGCAGGTCACAGGTCTAGTGTCCCTCATGATCCTAATTTTATTACTCCTATTCTCTACAACACACCATCTATCTGCAGTCCTATCTGCCTCTATAGCCCTCCCCCTCTTGAATTCCTGCCTAGGCGAGTCACTAGGTCTACTTACCCCCATTCCCCTACCATTAGCCTGCCCCCTCTCTACTTCTTGCCTACATGAGCCCCTAGTCTCAACTGAAGTCACTACTAACCACCTTCTTCCTAACACTTCCCTCCCTTCTCAACTCAGATACCCATTTGCTAAGCCTACCTACTTCTAGCTGCAAAGACTCAGACCTTTCATTCTTTTTCATCTCATCCAAATCCTCACTTATCCTTTCAATCTCCTTTCTTATCAACACATGCTCAGCTTTCAGGATACAAACAGTACACTCACCAACATGTTCTCTTCTCACAGTCCCACAAATGCCACAATATACAAATATATACTATGCTATTGAAGTTATATTATTACAAAGGCCTAACTTAATGCTATTGAAATTATACTATATTGTTACAAGGCCTAACTTTAATCAAGAGCTCTAAGCAACAATCTAACCTCAAATATCCTAAATTAAACAACCACTATAACAACCTTAGTCCTAGTTTAGCCTAGGGTTTTGAAAATATATCCTAGGGCTATCAGAAAGCCTAATCTGAACAACTGGGTAGGCCTATTGCCAGTCAGACAATCCAATTAAAATAACTGAATTTAACCAGAAATTAAATAATCTTAACTAGAAATTAACCAACTTTACAAAAATCAAAACAAAAGTATACTTAGGCTAAATATATTAAATTCTTAGTAAAAACCTAAGGATTAGGCCCACCCTAGCCTTTAGTTATTTACCTAATACCGAGAGCTTCAAGAAATCACACCTTAATATTAAATTAATGAATACCACTATTAATAATACAAACAAATAAATCACTTAACAATATAAAATAACTTAAAAATAAACAATTTGCACAGGTAAAATAAAGAGAGAACTTCAAACACAACCTTCTCTGGTGAAAGCACTACACACACTTTGGTAATTTGGTAGGTGGTATGGACGAAGGTGTGGGAAAATGGCAAGGAGGAAGTTCAACTGGGTTGAATCAACAAAGATGTGATGAACATATTACGAGTACACCGATGACAATTTGCTTGCCCGAGGACGATCGCGAAAAATGTGGTGAGTGATGTGGCAAATGAGACATTTTGTTGACGTTAGAAACAAAATCATTTTAACTCTAAATATTCCACAGAAATAGCCTCAATAAAACTACAACGCAATAAACCGAGACCGAACAAACAGATAACCCATAAACAAACTGAGCAAGTCTACAGCTTATACACAGAATAACACCTATTTTACAAACAAGAAATTACAAACATAGAGTCTAACCATCGTACAGACACAAAACAGCTATTTCTTACTATTAAAAAAAGAAAACACATCACATACCCATAATTCAAGAAGCAATTCATAACCAAGACAACAAATCTCAACATCTAAAGACCTATGATAAAATTTTGTTCCATCACTCCAAAATCAGCAATAACCCATCTAGACCAATAAATAAAAATCATAGAAAGTTTCGAGAAATCAAATTATTAAACTTCAACAAACCTCATCACTGATTCAATCAAAACACCAAAGCAAATCTCAAAAAATTCCTTAAGTTGAAGTAATGAGACAGGCCACAAAATAAAGCAAAAGTAAAAATATAAACTAAAAGTTTGACAGTAATTATAAATTACCTTGATGGCTCCGAAAAATATGTAGTATCAGTGTGAGAACCCAAGTACTCATCTGTGTATGCTGTGTCAGACATTCCTAAATCAGCTTGTAATTCCCACATTTCTCCATAAATCGTTTTACTTATAGGACAAATTACTTCAACAGTTTCACGTGTTGCTTCGACAGTTGGAGGAACCTATAAAATATATATATATATATATATATATATATATATATATATATATATATATATATATATATATATATATATATATATATATATATATATATATATATATATTATATATATATATATATAGGGATGAAGTATCGGCATATTTTTAGGTATCGGTATCAGCAAAAGATAACCGATACCGATACCAGATTTTTTTTACTGTGAAGAACAAAAATTATATATATATATATATATATATATATATATATATATATATATATATATATATATATATATATATATATATATATATATATATATATATTATATATACTTTACTTTTTTCCCCTTTGGACCTTCCTCACTGGAAGGGCCACACTGCCTTTAGGAAATCCGCGACGGCCGCCACCGGCCGAGTCCAAAGGTCTCTCAGAGAGGTGATGTGATATATATATATATATATATATATATATATATATATATATATATATATATATATATATATATATATATATATATATATATATATATATATATATATATATATATATATATATATATATATTCTCCCTGGAATGGTTTTCGTCCTGTCAGTGGGACAAACATATTTCGCCATCCGCTCTTAAAAGTCTCTCTCCTAGAGTGCTCTATAAGATCATGCTTTTCTGCTCTTTGGTTTCAGTGCCAGTCCTTGAGTTTTATTTAAACTCCGAGGCAGGGTTTTCACCCTTTTTAGTAGGAATAGCATCTTCTCCATTTAACTCTAAAAACTTTCTCAAAGAGCTCTCTACAAGATCATGCTTCTCGGAACTGAGGTCTCTCATGATGGTCCTGGAGCTGTTACAAGCAGTTGGCAATAATTATAGGGATGAGTTGCTAGTCCTGTCTCCCAAATATATATATATATATATATATATATATATATATATATATATATATATATATATATATATATATATATATATATATATATATATATATATATATATATATATATATATATATATATATATATATATTGAAGAGCAAAATTAACGCACCACTGGAACAATCGTCAATGGGAAGGATACTGAAACATACAAACCGGGTAGTAACATTGTTAATGTACAGCACATGGTTATACATAACGGGGATTAATGTGGTGCCCCACCGCCGGAACCCCCGGGATCCTGGGAAACCGTGGAATATAAGGTGCGGTGCAAATCTGCAGGTGTATGTGCATGCCACCTGTCCCTGACCGTCAGTACCTTGTGTGGCCTCCCCTTGCACATATTACAGCTAAACACCGATGATGCATGCTGGAGATGAGGTCCTGGATAGTTTCCTGTGGCAGTTCTTCCAATAGGCGTACAACCGTTTGTTAAGGCTGTGTGGCTGGTACTGTGCCCGTCGCAGCCGCCTTTCCAGTGAGTCCAAAGATACTCAATGGGGTTTAGGTTGGGACTGTACGCAGACCAGTTCAATGTTCGAATCCCTACAGTGTTGAGGTAATCACCAACACATCTGGCTACGTCCGGTCTGGCGTTATCCTGCATGAGGAAGATGGCTTCACTGATGTAAGGGCTAAATGGTACGACGTACGATTCGAGTATGTACGTTATGTATTGTTGCCCAGTTAGATACCCTGCATCGAAGACGTGTAACTCCATGTGGGCATGGAAAGAAATACCACCCCAAACCATAATGGACCCGCCACCTAAGGGGAGTATCTTTTTCATTGTGCATGCCGCATAGCGCTCATGACGCCTCCGATAAACCCTGTAACGTCCGTCGGAGCTGTGCAGATTGAATCTGCACTCGTCCGTAAATAGGATACTTGTCCAATCCTGGGGCCGCCAATGCAGGTGTGCGAAAGCCATCCTTGCTCTTCGGTGTCCCTGGTAAGCGGGGGCCCTCTTGACGGCTCTCAGTGGTTGGTATTAATGTTCCGCGAGGATACGTCGAATGGTATTCGTGATATCAAGGGTCTGATGGACAGCCTGCAGCTCGGCACGATGGTCACGTAGTGTTGCATGTCGATCGCGAGCTGCCATTAACCGTATATATATATGTCCTCTACGGCAGTTGTTGCCCGTGGCCTACCTTGGCCAGGCCGCCTGGTATGAGCATGTGTCAATTCGTACCTCTTTAGGACCCTTCCGATGGTTGTATAGGAGACCCCGAACCGTCAGCCCAGTTGGCGTTGCTGTACTCTTCAGCTGTCAGTGTTGTGATTGCCACACAGTCGTTACGCGTCAAACTCAGTGGTAACTTCTCCATATTACTTGCACAAACGTTAAAGGTTGAATAATCTCGATACCCGGCATACCCCTGACATTACCTCTCCTACCATGTTACTCACCGAATTTGGCTGATTTGCTCTTTTACCGTATATTGTCGATATCGATGCTAAACTGCATTATTTGGGCAGGTATGGCATACACCTTCACACACAGGCACCCTCATTACCCTACAATGTCATCGGGACCTCCCAACTGATTAATTGTAGATGGTGCGTTAATTTTGCTTTTTAGTATATATATATATATATATATATATATATATATATATATATATATATATATATATATATATATATATATATATATATATATATATATATATATATATATATATATATATATATATATATATCCTCTGATGGACAAATGCCAGAACCTACCAAATTCCATCAGAGTTGTTGAAATAACGGAAACCTGGTCAAGTTCCAGCAGAGGTGGAGGGAAGTCAAAATCATAGCCAGTTAATGACCGACATGTCTCGATACACGGCGTTTGAAAGTGTGTAAGTCAAAAGAAGTTGGGGAAATAGGGAAAAGTGTGTTCCAGATTTTATCTGTTGAATACACGTAAAATTTAGCATACCTGCTGGGTCTGTTATTAGAGAGTTGAACAGAGAAAAGGTGGTGACTGTGCAGAAAGGCCTGTAGATCGAGCCCTTCTCAGTGGAGGTAGTATGCGACGAGAGAGTTCAGAAGAGCAGTGTCCGTTGTTATAGAGAAATTCTAGGGAGAATGACACAACAATTCGACTAGCAGAAAGAGACTATAAGGAATTAATGTGAGCGGGAGAGTTGATAAGATGAAAAGTTCTAGACTACACCTTTTCAAGGAAAGCTGTATGAGTGGACCATACTGTGGACTGTGTGAGTAAGATCACGAAAAAAAAAAAAAAACGAAAATATTACGGACGGGCGAAGGTCTAAGTTGTGTGTTTTCGAAGATGTCATAGTTGTGTGGAAGGTGGTGTTGAGTAGAGAGATGGAGGGGTTGAATTTTTGAGACATTAAAAACAATCTTATTTTCTCTGTCTCTGATTGAAATACCAGAAAGGTAAAAGGTCATATATATATATATATATATATATATATATATATATATATATATATATATATATATATATATATATATATATATATATATATATATATATATATATATATATATATATATATATATATATATATATATATACGTTGTGTAGAATCAAAAGTTTTTTGATCAAGTTGGATTTATGAATAGTATTTGTGGATTAATAAGAGGGGCTGTGTCGTTCCTTTGAAAAAGGAACAAAATTGGAGAAATTGTGTTGTATATCCGTCACTAGGAAGATACTAAATATATTATCTAGTAAAATTGACAATACCATCTGCTAATTAAGTATCAAGTAAATTGTTTAGCCCATATGTCTTTAATTTTTGTTGGTTGTAAAAGCACATGTAGTTTCATTAAGATAAAAAGGACTAGAACAGATGACAGGGTCCCGTAAGGGTGGTGGAGCTTGATACTTAAAATAATACTACTGGTCTTAAGGCAAATTATTTATTTTTAAGCTTGGTTTACATATATCTAGTGATGATTCCAAAAGAGTGCATTTGTGATATGAACTGTAAAATAAGGGTGTAACTAATTTCAAAATTAACAAAAATAAAACCCTTAAGTTATAATTTAAAAAGATTCATAACCATGTATTCTTGCAATGAACAAATTTTGTAACAAACTTAATAACAAGGTTTAAAGTATGAATGTTAAGAGACTAATGTGTTTTGAACATTAATTAAAATATTTTGGACATTTTTATTAGTTGGGCAACGTTCATATTTTATAATTTTTACTGATTTCATATCTAATTTACGAAAATATAGAATACTTACTAGGGTTAAAGTTCTAGGGGTATTGAACTGATCTCTTTAGAAAGCTGTAAATATATTTCATATTATTAGATATATAGGAAGTGTTGACATAAATCTGCAAAAAATAAACTTGCAAAAATTAATTATTAGAATTAAAGGAATACCAAGGTGAGAGATTTATGATATATTGCAACAATTGGTGTATACACCAATTTCAACAGTAAAATTCTTGTAGCTTGTGAAGTCCAAAAAACTTTGAGAAAGTGTCACTCAAAACAATACAAGTGGTGCAAAAAATGAGGTGCACGCGTTTAGTGTACAAATTAACAGAATAAATTCAAAATCTGAAACCTTGGAGAGTCAATGTACATCCCTGATCTTATGGAAGGAGCAATTTTCATCTTTTATTCTAGTTTACTGATATTGAAAGCTGAATTGGAAAGATACGAAGAGTTTGATACTGTCTCAGCTTATCTCTCATTTCCCCACCTTTTAGAATGTATGTAATTATAAGGAATAATAATAATAATAATAATAATAATAATAATAATAATAATAATAATAATAATAATAAAAGAAGAAGAAGAAGAAGAAGAAGAAGAAGAAGAAGAAGAAGAAGAAGAAGAAGAAGAAGAAGAAGAAGAAGAAGAATATGAGTATCCCTACGGGATACTTTTATTGTCTTGGCCCATTATTTAAAGAAATTTAAATATATATATATAATATATATTTATTAAGAACTGGCTTGGTATAGTGGTAGAATGTTAGTCTCTTTTAATAAATGTTTGAAAAATTAAATTTAATAAAATTAATAAAATTATTAAAATAAAAAAAAAAAAAAAAAAAAAAATATAAAAATTTAAATTATATATATATATTATATATATATATATATATATATATATATATATATATATATATATATATATATATATATATATATATATATATATATATATATATATATATATATATAAATTTAATAAAAAAATTTAATAAAATACTTTATGCATTTAAATTGAAATATATATATATATATATATATATATATATATATATATATATATAATATTATATATATAATATATAATAATAAAATATATATATATATATATACAATATGAAGCTACTTAATAGTGTACCGGCCAAAATGCACCTAGGCCAAAAATGAAAGGTTTAATATTAATAAGATATAGATGATAATAATAATAATAATAATAATAATAATAATAATAATAATAATAATTTACCTGGTCAACAATGCCTATTCCGTAAGTTAAAATATTTTCAAGCAATTTCTTCTGTCCATCTTTTGTTTGTTTAAATACAT
>SEYY01003931.1:55000-66364 GCA_009176605.1 Armadillidium nasatum
GGATTGAACTCTGACCACTTGGATGATAAGACAGGAGTGTTACCTCTGCACCAAGATGGTGCAAAATGAAACCATGAAGAGAAAGCTCATAGGCAACTGCCCTGCAGACTAACTCCACGGACCACCCCGACCACATTCTGGCACAGGACAACAGGTCATTCTTCTACCCTCCTCACTCGCATACCAATATTGAATATACAAAATTTTAAAGCCTGCTAATACTCTCACAGACTGAAAATATGAACAAATTTAAGTTCTGCTATACAGGGGATTCGAACCCTGGCCACTTGGATGGTAATAAAGTGTTACCTGTGGGCTAAGATAGTGCAAAATCTAAGTGGTTAGGGTTTGAGTCTCTATATATACTTTAAAATTGTGAATATTTTCAGACTTTAAAAATTTTGTATATTCAATATTGGTCTGCGAGTGAGGGAGATAGAAGAATAACCAGTTGCCCTGTGTTGGAGTGCAGTTGGGGAGGTTTGTGGAGTTAGAAACATTTTCTAAATAGAGAGAAAAATCCTATTATTATTTTATTTAAAAATCCCATTTATTTTTAATTATTCTGAAAAGAACCAAATTGGGTAAAATAGCAGTTTTGTTCAAGTAGGGCTTTTTTAAAAAACCCAGGTAGGTTGAATATGAAAGAGTATTATGGCATGAATGAACTGAAGTTTCAATGTATAAAAGCACTAGTAAAGTGCAAGTATGGTAACAATGAAATCAAGAAGATTAATATTTGTATAGGAAGAGTTGGCAATTTCTAATTTTATCCTGATTACTCATGCTTTACTGCATTCAGGATAAAGGATACAGATGTTTCCAAAAATGATGTTTAACAATCAAATCCTGAACTTATACAAGGAAAATCTTGTGAAGAAATAGTCTGTCATCGAGAATCAGACATTGCAAGACAGTAATTTGCAACCAGGGTTTAGTCAATTCTTAATGGTAAGGTACAGTTGATGACTTACCACAGTTTACGTTATTGACTCCAGAAAGATTCAGAACTTTCTTCATATTGATATCAGCATCTCTAATCATCAATAAACAAATTCCATTTCTCCAGAAACCTTTTAAATATGTATAATACTTTTAGCACTGTGTGATGTTCTGAAATCAGTTCAGCACACAACACGAAATTTTGTCACTGAAAGTTGCTATCAATGGAATGACATGTCAGAGATAACAAAGAAACTCCCGCCTGAGAGTCTGACAATTCATAAGTAGTGATAGAAATGCTAGTCAATTTTTTTTAAAGAGCTATTTTATTGAGAATTTGGGATTGAACAAAGTCATACACAAATGATATCTCTGTAATATTTTCTTTGGTGCAATGGATACTGTGGGGTTGCCTCTTGTAACAGATGCACAAATGAAATATTTTTCATACGAGAAAAGGAAAGATTAGCCATAACTAACAGTTCTGAAATTTTCCTATCCACACTTTTTACTTTTGCATTGTTTACATCCCATAACTTTCTCTTTTCCACACATAATTCCAGAGTAACCTGTTTTATTTTTGAAACTTTTGGTGGAGAAGTTTTTTTTTTTTTACTCTCTTCTCTTTCCTCTTCAACTCCTCCTAGAAGCTTTTAATTAATCTGGATGTTTGCTGGACAGATGGTTTCTTAGCCCAGAATTTGTTCCTTTACAAGAATAATTACATTTGCAAATTTTACATTTGGCAATATTACTAGAAAAAATATAGTTGAAGTAATCTCAAACTGCACTGGAGGCGGATGCCATTACTTTTAAATGCACAGTACAACACAATTATAACTTAAGAAAGAAATCACTCATTTGCAAATAAGGTTCATGAATCATGACATACTGAAATTGTGATTTGTGAAAATCAACGTGAGATTTTGGGTAACAAAACTTGAATAAGAAAATGATGCCAGATACTAATTTTTCATTTATGAATTGCAATATATATATATATATATATATATATATATATATATATATATATATATATATATATATATATATATATATATATATATATATATATATATATATATATATATATATAATATATATATATATATATATATATATATATATATATATATATATATATATATATATATATATATATATATATTATATATATATATATATATATATATATATATATATATATATATATATATATATATATCCAAACCATTTTCACCTCCTTCCAAAACATCTTACTTTTTTTCTAAAATTCTTTTATTTTATTTTATATATATATATATATATATATATATATATATATATATATATATATATATATATATATATATATATATATATATATATATATATATATATATATATATATATATATATATATATATATATATATATATATATATATATATATATATAATATATATAACAAACCTTTTGTAGAATTTCCCATTTGTTTTGCATACCTGTAACAGTAACAAAAGTTAGTAATTCATAGTATTTTTTTTTATTCTTTTAATATTCTCATCTTATCTTTATATTTAGATAACATCAGTAAATACAAACAATTGAATCACTTTCTTTTAGAAATCATATTTTCATAACCAAAACTCGGGTGTTAAGAGTTCACTGATAGCCAACCCTATTCTATTCAATCCTACAGTCTTTATCATCAATTTTTATCCAAAGCTGATGTAATATTACCAATGCCATTATCTGTTTAGGTTTTTCTAATTGGAGTCTTGAGAATGTCAAACTTTGAGGATTGCTCTCTTGCCCATCAATGACTAAACTCATTAGTTTTATTTATCTCTTCACCCTTATAACTAATGACTAAACTCATTAGTTTTATTTATCTCTTCACCCTTATAACTATCCTATATTCTTCAACTACCTAAACTCCAAAAAGAGAACATTTTCTAATCTTCTGCTTTCTTTAAAATCATTTTTCTGAGTGATTTGAATATTCACTATAGGCAGTAACTTACCTCTATCAAAATTCATCTGGTGAACCCACCTACTACTTTTCAGTTAATAATGACCTTGAGCAGTTGGTGTATCTCTATACAATTATCCCTGATTATTTTGGGGGATGAATCCAATATACTAGATTTACTAAGACTTTTCATTAAATTTCAATCCCCCTCTTTATATTGTTAACCTTTATCTGCAATAGATTCCTCAGATCAAATTCTTATTTCTGGATCTTGCTCTATCTCTATCTTCATCAAGGAAATATTTTTTGCACCAGTTTTTTTAAACTGGTCAGATTTGCAGTCATACAAAATAGAAAATAGAAATATTGCTTTAGTGGGAGGTTTCCTTTGGAAGAAGCATGTCTGAGATGATTCTCTCTCTGGCTTTGAGAGGATTTATTTCATTTAAATTTAATTCAATGAACTTCAGTAACATTGTTATAACTGCTTATCACAAAATTTGTTGCAGATATCTATGCTGCTTTCAGGAATTGCCAATATCTTCATTGTTCAGAAATTCAAAATACTTGTATACTGTAATCATGTAAAATCTATTCTCCATAAAATATAAAATAACTTTTATGATTCTTCATCTTCATATTTTACGGGTCTATGAAAAAAAAATGTCAACATTAACACGTTTTTTCCTCTTTTACACCTCTTGTTCTTCCTTTACACTTTCAGTGTAAAAACTGCACATCATCCTCTTTCCAACCTTCTTTTATTTCTAATGGTCCCACTCTTGTCATACTTTTTGTTAAAGCTGAACACTTCACTCAATCTTTACCACTAATTCCAATCAATACGATTCCATACCTACAAATCCTTTATTCCCTTCCAGCTCATTTAGATTATAATAACGTCTTAAGATGTAATTTCTGAGTCACTGATCTTAATAATAAGGTGAACAATGCCCAAGCTACACAGTAGTTTTGACATGAGTTAAGAAAAATGCATAATAATAATAATAATAATAATAATAATAATAATAATAATAATAATAATAATAATAATAAGTATTTGCAATTTAAAGTTTTTATAGGGGGAGGACGTAGCGCCGTCCGAAGCGATGCAAGTACCCCCCACTGGGCTTAACCGCGGAGTGATAGGGTGGGCTAGACCATCCCGTTTCACTCCGTTGCCCTTTGGTTCGTTCCTTTTCGCGTTTCACCTACTCAGAGGGTCTCTAGTGTACCCTCGTCCCACATGGGAGTGTCTATGCTCCCACTTCTACTTCCCCCAACTCCCTTCTCACGTTCCTACAAATTTACAAGCGCTTACTCCTACATTACCTTTAAAATAGAAAAAAAATGGCGAAACATATAACTGCCTCGGAGATGCTACGAGGGGCGGCATCCAAAGAATACCCCTCATCCACTCCTTCCCCCATCACCACTTGGGAGTTGGTGGCCTCCGGTGATGGGGTTGGTGCCACCAAGACCTCTACGCCGATTTGTCCTGATGCACGATCTTCCTTTTTCATTAACTTCTGCAACATTCGCGGTCTCTTTACTAATTTCCACTTTGTAGAACACCACCTCTCTTCTTCTAGACCTCATCTCTTATTCTTAACCGAAACTCAGGTGTCTGAGTGCTCTGACAGCAAGCCTTACTCTGTTTCCTCCTCCTGTCTCTATCCTCAATTTTCAGCCAAAGGCGGATGTTGCGCTTATGTGCGCAACGATGTTGTCTGTTCTCGTGTTTCTAATTTGGAGTCTTCTGAATTCTCTACTCTATGGCTTAAACTTTCTTGCAATTCTACAACTAAATTTATATGCTCTGTTTACTTATCTCCTAATTCTACTGACTATCCAAAATTCTTCGACTATCTTAAACTCCAAAATAGAACACATTCTTTCTTCTTCTCCTTTCTCCAAATCATCATTTTAGGTGATTTCAATGTTCACCACCGCCAATGGCTTTCATCTAGTTCTCACGATCCAGCTGGTGAACTCGCCTTCCAATTTTCTATCCAGAACAACCTTGAGCAGTTGGTGCATCTCCTACCCGTATCCCTGATCGCCTTGGTGATGAACCCAACATACTTGATCTTTTCCTAACTTCTTATCCTTCTCCTTACACTGTTAAACTCTTTCCTCCTCTGGGTTCATCCGATCACCTTCTTATCTCTGTATCTTGTCCTGTCTCTTCAAGTCTTCCGCAAGAACGGCCCCCGCCTTCGGCGAGGAGACGTTTCTGGCATTTCGGTGCCACTAACTGGTCTGACTTGCGGTTGTACTTCTCTGATTTTCCATGGAATGATTACTGTTTCCGTGGGAGGGGTCCCTCGGAGTGTGCAGAGCACATAACCGAGGTGATTCTCTCTGGCATGGAGGCGTACATTCCATATTCTTTCCCTTCTACTAAACCTAACAAACCTTGGTTTAACTCTGCTTGTTCTCGTGCTATCCGCCACAGGGATGCTGCCTTCAGGAATTACCGTCGTCTTCAAACTCCAGAAACTCATGCAACTTATATTTCATCCCGGAATCGTGCAAAATCTATTCTTCGTAATACTAAAAACTCCTTTTCTCCGCCAAAAATGCAATAATCTTTCTGGTTCTACTTCCTCACGCCCTTTCTGGCATTTTGCAAAAAATGTCAACTCTAACTTTGCTTCTTCCTCTTTCCCTCCTCTAGTATCTTCTGACGGTTCAACTGCCGTTTTGCCTTCCTCTAAAGCTGAACTCTTCGCTCAAACTTTTGCTCTAATTCAACCTTAGACGATTCCGGAGCTATTCCTCCTCCTTCAACCCCCTCCAACTCATTTATGCCTAAATTGTAATTTCTTCTAAAGACGTCATTTCTGCTCTCTCTGAGCTTAACACTAAGAAGGCGTACGGTCCTGATGGTATCCCTCCTGTGGTTCTCAAAACTTGTGCTTCCGAGCTTGCACCCTGCCTTGGTAAACTATTTCGTCTATTGTCTTTCTACTTCAACCTTCCCTTCTTGCTGGAAACGTGCGCTCATTCAGCCTGTGCCGAAGAAGGGGGACCCCTCTCAACCCTCTAACTATCGTCCTATTTCTTTAACCTCCGTTCTTTCTAAAGTTTTCAAAATCTATCCTTAACAGGAAGATTTGGAAACATCTCAATTCTTCTAATCTTATCTCTGATCGCCAGTATGGCTTTCGTAAGAAACGCTCTACTGGTGATCTTCTTTCCCTTCTCTCTGACTCTTGGTCCTCCGCTCTTCGGGTTTCGGTGAATCTTTCGCTGTGCGCTAGACATATCGAAAGCTTTCGATAGAGTCTGGCACAAAGCTTTGATTTCCAAATTCCCTCTTTCGGAATCTATCCTTCTCTCTGTGACCTTTCTCTTTCCGGTCGTTCTATAGCAGCAGTTGTAGACGGCCACCGTTCTTCCTTTAAATCTATTAATATGGTGGTGTTCCTCAAGGATCTGTCCTATCCTCCAACACTTTTTCTACTTTTCATTAATGACTTTCTCTCTATTACTTCGTCTCCTATCCACTCCTATGCTGATGACTCCACCCTTCATTACTCTTTTCAATTTGAAAGACGCCCCTCCCAACAACAGTTACTAGATTCAAGGAAGCCTTGGAGCAACTGACCTCTGATCTATCTCGTATTTCAAATTGGGGCAGAGAAACATGGTTGTTTTCAATGCCACCAAAACTCAATTCCTCCATCTCTCTACTCGACACAATCTTCCACACAACTATGATATCTTCTTCGAAAACACTCAACTCAAACCTTCATCTGTTCCTTAATATTCTCGGTGTTTCTTTTCTCGTGATCTTTCTTGGAAAGATCACATTACCTCTCTTTCTAAACAAGCTTCTAAGAGGTTAGGTGTTCTGAGGCGCCTTCAGTATTTCTTCATTCCACCCCAGTTGCTTGCTCTGTATAGGGGTGTTGTTCGCCCCTGTATGGAGTATGCCTCACACATCTGGGGTGGTTCCACTCATACAGCTCTCCTAGAGAAGGTGGAGTCTAGGGCTTTTCGTCTTATCAACTCTCCTGCTCTTACTACTAACTCTCTTCAATTGTTGCGTCACTCTCTCTATACTATCGCTATTACAATGGACACTGCTCTTCTGAACTCTCTCGTCGCATACCTCCTCCACTGAGAAGGGTTCGTGCGACTCGACTTTCTACACAGTCTCATCCTTTCTCTGTCCAACTCTCTGACCCCAGACTTAACCGCTATGCTCAATCTTACATGTACTCTACTGGTAAAGTCTGGAACACATTCCCTTCTTCTATTTTTCCAACTTCCTATGACTTACACACCTTCAAACGTCGTGTATCAGGTCACGTCGGCCTTTAATTTGACCATGTTCCGTCTTTCCCCTTAACTCTGGTGGAATTGTAGTAGGCCTCTGGCCTTTGCCCACCAGATGATTAAAAAAAAAAAAAAAAAAAAAAAGAGAGTTAATTTTTTTTTTTTTTTTAAATAAACAAGTCAAAGATGATCCTTTAAAGAAAAGAAAAATGTCAATAAATAGCAAACTATTAAGCATATATAATTTAAAGAACAAGAAAAAAACTGAGATATACTTACAAATTTGAAATTTTGGGCAAATCATTATGAAAAAGTTTGTGAGAACCATAGTGTTTTAATAACCCAAGTTTTTGTCTAAAATTAAGAAAAATTACCATGGCAAAACCTGCTAAACCTGATATATGTTATATATATATATATAATATTGTAAGGAATTTTCCTGTTACCCTGATCCCAAATTCATTTCCTCTAATATGTTTTAACCAACATATGTCATTAAGTATAAATTTTTTTTGGTTTCAGATACTTTTCTAAAGTAATGCTTGATTTTGTTATCATTTTTTTGCCATTCATAATCATATCTCTTACTCTATTTTTGTTCTCAATTGCTTAATTGCATGAGTTTGTATATATATATATCAAGTGTATTCAAGGATAAATCAAGGTATGCTTTCTTTACTTTATTTGTTTTCAATGAGATTTTCTTGGTAGACTCAAGCAAATAGTTAATTGGTGTTTTTAATTATTTATAAGGAATTCCAACTTTCCATAAATTGACGACTTGAATAAGATTCTTCAAAAAGTTAAAAGAAAAGACCTCAACTTTGTTGAGGTAAGTTAAACTAAGTTAGGTTTAGTTTCTATTATTAAAAGGTTTTATTATGTATATAATGTATAACACTGTTAATATGGATAGAAAGTAATCTTTTATATAGCTTAAAAAGAAATAAAATATGTTTATAGGTCCATGGTCAGGGAACCTTTGTTTCCCCATCTCATATATCCATGGTCAGGGAGCGTTTGTTTTTCCCAGATTTCCATGGTGAGGGACCTTCTCTGTGTAATAAACGTTCATGGTTTGGAGCCTTCACTGTCACATATCCTACATCCAGTTTGAGGAATTTTATTTGTGACATTTCCATGGTTTGGAACTTTACCTTACCATATATATTCAGAATACTACGAAACTACAAGCATTTCCTTTGATTACATTTATTGTAATTAGCAACACTACACAGATTTTTAGTGTTACAAGATTTCCCCTATAGTGCATTGTTTATTCACATTTACTATTATATATAATTAAATTGTATTATAATAAAACAATTTAAGTGTGGTGAACTACAGTGTCATAATTATATCTCCTTTAATATACAGAGGAGTTGGAAATTGAGTGTAAAAAGCCAATAAAGACTAATCTTCATACTATAAAAATTATGAAGGTAATAAAATTATTTTCATAAGATTGATACAACTTAGGATTAAGTGATAAAAAAAATTTATAAATTTATTATTAACCTATATTTTGTTACATCATTCTCCATTGCATAAAAGAAAAACTATATTACGGTTCATATTATTATTTATTATTATTTTGTGTTATGTTGTGTGTAATGTTTTACAGTACTAGTGTGCCAGCGCAGTGTATCAGTGATTGAGTGATTGAATGTGTGTATTATATTCTTATTGCTGCAATTAGTTGCAATTAACCCAGGGATACTCTTAAGTTTCAACCTCATTATAAAACCTCACATATATATATATATTATTTTATTAAATCATTATTATTATTCGTTTATTATTTTTCCCACATGTGAGTGGAAGTCTATGAGAGGAGTACTTCCTGTACACTTGCTCAGGTAATTATTTTCACCCTAATTGTTCCTCTAATACTCTCGCTTGCATGTGTGGGCATCATTATTTGTTCTAATTCTATATTTTTTTTATTTTTCTTGCTTGAGTGTTGTGTCGCATGTTTACCTAACTTTAAGAAGCTTATCTCCTCTTCTGCTTTGTGACTTGATTTCAAGAGCCTTCCTATTTATCATCTCATCAATCATTTTTTTTGGAGTTAGCACTGGTACGTAACACATAGTCTTATATTTTTAAATTGGTATAAGTTCAGAGACAGTTGTAACTGTAGAAAGTTATTGAAACTTTCCTTTGGGGATATCGTTGTTCCCAAATTGGTGAGAGAGCTACATTTAGTCACTTGACTCTCGTATTCAATAATCACCATAACTTTACTTTAAACCCCCAGTTAAAATTATAACATTGGTAGCAGAGCGTAGTTTCTACACTACAGTTCTGTGTCTTTGTTCTGTTGCCAATTGTTGTAAGTTGTAAACACTAGTTAACTAGTGAGTATTATTTATATTACGTACCAGTATACCAGTTTAGTTTTATTGTTTTCTGATTTCTGTGTGTGTTCATACTTATATATTAAAATAATGTCCACTGAAAATTTAGAAACAATGGAAGGAAAGGAATACGGTACAGGCGCTGAAACTGTTCCAATAACTATGACTTTAAAAACTGACACTAATGTTGACACATCTAATGTTGTAAGTAATCCTTCTACTAGTATTTCCATGCTTTTAACTCAACAAAATTGGGTACCACCAATGACATCATTGGAGTTTTCCCAGTCTAATGTAAATTGGTCAAACACTGTTCAAAGTTCTCTAGCATATCCATTTCCTATTAGTTCTAATTTACCTTTATTTACAACTGCAACTTCTAATATTTCAGCTCCTATTGATCCTAGAGTAATTTCTTCTATTCCACCTCTATCACAACAGCAACCATTTACTTTCCAACTGCCAAATATCCCTACACAACCGCTAGCTCAGACTCAGCCAATTCAAACTTCACCTACTTATACATTAGTTGATTCAAGGATTATGAATGAACTATTGTCCCAAAATCGAGAACTAATAGCTCAAAATCAGCAGATGCTACAGACATTATCCCAACTAGTTCAGCAACTTGCACTCCAAAAGAAACCTACTAAAATGATCCCTCTAGGTAAATATAGATTGGAAGACGGAGAGACTTTTCCCCAATTTCTCACCAGATTTGAAGAATATGTTAAAACTATGTACCCACAGTCTTCTACAGATGAATGGAGAACTTATCTTGGTTTACATCTGGAAGGACATATTAAGACTGTATATGATCTTTTAATGAAAAACAACTCTGGATATACTATTATAGTCTATGAACTTACACAATGGTTTAATAAATATATTTCAAAGCAAAACAAAACTGATCAGACAAATTTTGAAAATGCAATAATGGATTATAATGAAACCATTCCCCTTGTTTGCTCTGCGCTTGCAAGGGTTAGCAGAAAAAGCTTTCCCTACAGCGGAAATTGAAACTTTAATGATCCTTAGAGAAAAATTAATCAATAGTTTACCTCTACATATCCAGCAGAACAGTAAAATCACATGTCATGATTTGTGAAATGTCCAGAAGAGAGGAAATATCTTGGGATGATTTAGTCAATATAATTGATCAAATCTATACTAAATTATCAAACCCAAGAATTACCACAAAGGTCTTATCCTATACAAACTCCAAATAAAGTGACAGATAAAACCACCATCCCAGAATTAATTGATCTAACTAATTTCCAACCTCAAATGACACCACCCCAACACCAGTTGGAATTACAACCCCAAATTAATGTAGTTCCTAATAAATCTAATAATAATCAATATCCTGTAATTGCTCAACCCCCTACTCCTCCAAACTATTTTTCTAATCATCCTAATCAACCTACTTTTGCTCAAGTAACTGGCCAACAGGTACAAGCTAAAAATGTACCTTATAAGCAAAACTCTACTAATAACAATAGAAATAATAATAACAGATCAAGGAGCCGAACACCTCCAAGAACCTCTTCCAATACTCCAAATAGGAACAATAATAATAGATATCCACAGCAGTGGAATGGATCCCCAAGGAACAACAACCAAAGTAACTCCTCGAATGTGACTTGTAATTATTGCAAGAAGCCAGGCCATGACGTTCGAGATTGCCGTTCTCGTCCCTACTGCAAATTTTGTGGGAAGAGAGGACATCTATATAACAACTGTTATCAACGACAAAATAAGTGCATTCATTGCGAACAAACTGGCCATATAATCAATAATTGCCCTACTAGACAACAAAAA
>SEYY01003932.1:0-7500 GCA_009176605.1 Armadillidium nasatum
CATTTCAAATTGGGGGCAGAGAAAACATGGTTGTTTTCAATGCCTCAAAAACTCAATTCTCCATCTCTCTACTCGACACAATCTTCCACACAACTACGATATCTTCTTCGAAAACACGCAACTCAAACCTTCATCTCTCCTTAATGTTCTAGGTGTTTATTTTCTCGTGATCTTTCTTGGAAAGATCACATTACCTCTCTTTCTAAACAAGCTTCTAGGAGGTTGGGTGTTCTGAGGCGCCTTCAGTATTTTCACACCACCCAGTTGCTTGCTCTGTATAGGGGTGTTGTTCGCCCTTGTATATTCGCACACATCTGGGGTGGTTCCACTCATACAGCTCTCCGGAAAAGGTGGAGTCTAGGCTTTTTCGCCTTCAACTCTTCTGCTCTCACTAATTCTCTCCAATCTCTTTCTGCCCGTCGAAATGTTGCGTCACTTTCTCTTTACTATCGCTATTACAATGGACACTGCTCTTCTGAACTCTCTCGTCGCATACCTCCTCCACTGAGAAGGGTTCGTGCGACTCGTCTTTCTACACAGTCTCATCCTTTCTCTGTCCAACTTTCTGACCCCAGACTTAACCGCTATGCTCAATCTTACATGCACTCTACTGGTAAAGTCTGGAACACACTTCCTTCATCTATTTCCAATTTCCTATGACTTAGCCACCTTCAAACGCCGTGTGAGGTCATGTCGGCCTTTAATTAGACAACGTTCCCGACTTTCCCCCTAACTCTGAATATTGGTAGGCCTCTGGCCTTTGCCAACAGAGGTGAAATAAAAATATATATATATATATATATATATATATATATTATATATATATAATATATATATATATATATATATATATATATATGCTCAGTGTGTGTGTGTGTGAGAGAGAGAGAGAAGAGAGAAAGAGAGAGAGAGAGAGAGAGAGAGAGAGAGAGAGAGAAATCTAAAATAGTGAAATTATGATTTGGTGAAAAGATAAGTGATAACCATTTGATCACTACCATTTACTCTGTGGACACTGAATGAGTTTTGAAAAAATGGTATCAACCATTTTATTTTTAGAAAAGTCAATGTTTTGGACGAAAGTTAAAATTTCGTAATGTCGATGATTTAGATGACTGTGCTCGTTTTTCATTTTGTCTGTCAACGATTTAGGCCAATTCCACCTATTATCAACAGCTAAGTTATAAATGCATTACAGGCAGTGAACGGCATCCCTGCAAAGTGGGGAAAGTGAGGCTGTGTACCCCAGCAGTGGGTCACTCATAGTATAACGGTATATATATAATACTGAGGAAGTTTTTAGTGAAAAAAATTACAATTTGAAATAGGTCTAAAAAAGAAGAAAAAGGAAAAAATATTTTTCTTGATGACAAGTATGATCTGTCTGTGTGAGGCGTCAGGTTCGAAAGCTCCATGGATTCACTACATTCCTTAAAGACTGATGGGAAAAACGAATAAATAGAATTTTTTTCAAAATTCTAGAATTCTAGATAAATTTTCCTTAATGTATATTTTTTTTATATTGAAGTGATTATATGACGACATAAAAAGATTCAGGTTTAAGAATGTGCATATTTAAAAAGAAAAAAAGAAAGAAGAAAGTCTGGAGTAATAATGAAAGTAATGCAATATATTATCTGAAAAAATTGCCAAAAAACAAACAAAAAAAAAACTAATTTTTTTACATCTCTCTCTTTATACTCTATACACACACACCCACACACACACCACACACATATATATATATATAATATATATATATATATATATATATATATATATATATATATATATATATATATATTAGTTACTTTTATACCCGTTCGTATTCTAATTTTTTTTTTTTTTTTTTTTTAATTATATATATATTTTAAAATATATATATATATATATATATATATATATATATATATATATATATATAATATATATCATATATATATATATATATATATATATATATATATATATATATATATATATATATATATATGCCCTAACGGATATGTTGGTTGACATTTATGCATCCCTTTGCATACAACTAATACATAAAGAAAATACAACTTAATTACTGTACGTAAATCTATCGTATACATTTACGTATTGATTCATTCATTATCACTTTCTCATTTAGAAATTAAATGGAAATGTAAAGTCTATCTGTGTTGCCAAAGACAGATGTTGCAGTGATCGTTATCCACGCGTGTATGTACGCGTTCGGTTTCGCGCGCACCTGCCAACCGTAATCTTACAAACAATATTTGACCGCCATGACGTAGGGCGTACGATATGTTCTCATTTTCATTGCTTCGAGAGAGAGAGAGAGAGAAAAAAAAAAAAAAAAAAAAAAAAAAATATTATATATATATATATATATATATATATATATATATATATATATATATATATATATATATATATATATATATATTAATATATATATATATATATATATATATTATATATATTAATATATTATATATGAAAAGGTGGAGTCTAGGGCTTTCCGTCTTATCAACTCTCCTGCTCTCACTAATTCTCTCCAGTCAATTCCAGCTGGTCGAATTGTTGTGTCACTCTTTCTATACTATCGCTATTACAATGGACACCGCTCTTCTGAACTCTCTCGTCGCATACCTCCTCCAATGAGAAGGGCTCGTACTACTCGTCTTTCTACAAAGTCTCATCCTTTGTCTGTCCAACTCTCCGACCCGATTTAAAAACCATGCTCAATCTTAAATGTACTCTACTGGTAAAATCTGGAACACACTCCCTTCTTCTATTTTCCCATCTTCCTTTGACTTACGCACCTTCAAACGGCGTGTACCAGGTCATATCGGCCTTTAATTTGATCAGGTTTCCGACTTTCCCCCTAACTCTGGTTGAAATTTTAGTAGGCCTTTGGTCTTTGCCTACCGAGGTGAAATAAAAAATAAATTTATATATATATATAATATAATATATATATATATATATATATATATATATATTATATATATATATATATATATATATATATATATATATATATATATAGAAAGGTGGAGTCTAGGACCATTCGTCTTATCAACTCTCCAGCTCTCACTAATTATCTCGAGTCTCTTTCTGCCCGTCGAATTAGGGCCTTATAGGAATAATACCTTTAGGAAAAAATAGGGAATTGCTAAGTAAATTTCCTATATCGAAACTTTAATTAAACGAATATTACAAAATTTAGGTAGAAAATAATATAATTATCCTTTTTTATTTTAATATATATATATATAATATATATATATATATATATATATATATATATAATATATATATATATATATATATATATATTATATATATATATATATATATATATATATATATAATAAAATAATAATAATAATAATAAAAAGGTAATTATATTATTTTTTACTTAAATTTTGTAATATTTGTTTAAAGTTTCAATATATAGAAAAGTAAATTAATTGAAAATGTTTTTTTAATTCACAAAAATATATATATATATATATATATATATATATATATATATATATATATATATATATATATATATATATATATATATATATATATATATATATATGAAATTATAATTATAATTATATAATTTATTATTAATTATAATTATTTTATATAATTATTATTATTATATAATTATAATATTATATGTAATTATATTTATGATTATATAATTATTATATTATTATTATTAAATAATTATATAATAATAATAATAATGATAATATAATAATAACAATTATAATAAAAAATATAATAACAATAATAATAATATAATAATAATAATAATTCAATTCATTCAAAACATTTTATTCAGAAATTGGTACATTTACAGGTTTAAAATTTAAAAGTAGGTCCTACTCTACTAAATTCAATAATAAACATAACATAATATAGTGGCTGTAATAATAATGTTTCAAAAATGTATTTATAATTATATATATATATATATATATATATATATATATATATATATATATATATATATATATATATATATATATATATATATATATATATAATATATATATATATATATATAAAGTAAACTCACTTTCGGCTGATGCCAGATTTTTTCGAGATAGCTAAATCTGGGAACCTGTCCCTAATGGTCTTTTCTGAATTTGCGTGCAATCCTGCATTCTCAGGGACCTTCCTGGCATTTTCTTTGTCGGTTCACGGACCCCCGGACCCTCAGACCCCCAAATTCGAACTAATTTCATTCGAACTGAACTTCAAAGAAAATGGTCAGGAAAGAAAGTGAGGTGAACGCAGCGATTTTGCAAACTCAAGCAACTTCCTGATACCATTTTTGGGGGGTTCACGGGGCTCCCGCTGGGGCCCCTTCCTCAGACTTGAGGCCAATTTCAATGGGTTGAGCCCCCCAAAATGGTGTCATGAAAGAGCGTGAGGTCAATTTGAGCGGAGTGATTTGCATTGAAAATTAAAATCCAGTTAGGGACAGGTTGCAAGATTTAACTATCTCGAAAAAATCTGCCACAGCCGAAAGTGCTATCCTTACTACTATATATATATATATATATATATATATATATATATATATATATATATATATATATATATATATATCTATATATATATATATATATATATATATATATATATATATAATATATATATATATATACGAAAAAAGGATAATTATATTATTTTTTACTTAAATTTTGTAATATTCGTTTAAAGTTTCAATATATAGAAAAGTAAATTAATTGAAACTAATGTTATTTTTTAATTGTATATATATATATATATATATATATATATATATATATATATATATTTATATATATATATATATATATATATATATATATATATATATATATATATATATATATATATATATATATATTATATATATTATATTATATAATATTATTATAATTATTTTTAATAAAGGCAAATAGGGCTTCGAGGTAGTTCAGTGGTAGATCGTTGGAAAATAGAAATTGACTCAATGCAATGCGTTTCGAATCTTCGTTGATGTGTTCGTTTCAAGCTCAATAGATGACGCGCGAGAGACTTCATTTCCCAGAAATATCAGGTTAGTAATATACTCGAAGTTTCGTATTCAGATATGATGCATAGAGTACAGTTAGGTTGAAAAACACATTATATATATATATATATATATATATATTATATATATATATATATATATATATATATATTATATATATATATATATATATATATATATATTATATAATAATATATATATATATATATATATATATATGATGGTTGCGTTAACACAGAAAATGACGACGAAAGGCAATAGTTCATAATTTAACGTAACTTTTAAAACATTGGGTCCTATAGGGTACAATAATTTTTTAATGGGAAAATACATTGGTTCCTATAAGCTTCGTAGGGAATTTTCAATATACCTTATAGGAAATTTTCCTATGGGTCCTTTGAAAAAACTGATCTTATAATACGATGGGTTCCGATAGGAAACAAGTTCATTGGTCTCGTAGGAAATTTCATAGGAACCAATGAAAATTTTTTGCTGGTTAAGGAGGATGATAAGAAAAATGAATACATTGAAAAAAATAAGTGAAAATCCAGAGCAAATGGAAGGAGAAGAGATAGGAGAAATAAAGGAAACGGTAAGAAGAGTAGCATAGGAGACCCTGGATAAAAGATGGGAAGAAGGACGAGAAAAAGACACAGGAAGTGAGGACATGAAGGAAGCAATAAAGAGCAAAGCAGTACTGATGAGAAGGTGGCAGAAAAACAGAACAGCAGAGATATGAGCTTTGTATGTGAAGGCAAAGAATGCAGCAGAGAGAGTGAAAAGAAAGGTAAAAGTAGAAGCAGCAAAGAGAGAGGCAGAAAAAATGATGGAAGATATGGAGGCAGAAAGGAAGAAGATTTTCAGTCTATAGCAAACACATATAGAGGATCAAAGTAGAAGGTGTGTAATATCAAAGATAAACAAGTAGAAGTTTTGGTAAGACCAACAGGCATTAACAGGTGATGGACGAAATATTTCAAAAAGCTGCCGAATGTGAATGATCAGGTAGAGGAGGGGGAGGAGGAAACAGTCGACGGGGGAGGGGAGAAGGAAACAGCCGACGGGGGAGGTGAGGGGGAAGGAGAGGAGATCACCATGGAGAAGTTGGAGATTGTCCTGAGAGCGATGAAGAATGGCAAAGCACAGGGGGATTAAGATGGGATACCCATAGAACTTTAAAAAGAAGGAGGTGAAAAAATGAAAGAAGTAATTATAAAATTGCTGAAAAGGTGTTGGAATGAGAGTGTAGGATGGGGAAAGTCAATTATAGTCACAATATACAAGGAGAGTAGATACAGGAGACTGTAAAAACTACAGAGGAATCTCATTAGATCATTTAGCAAAAACATATGAAAGGATATTAGAGAGAAGGTTGAAAATGGTAGTAGAGTACAAAGTAGGAGAAGAGAAGAGCATCACGGATATAGGAAGAATAGAAGCACGGCAGACCTCGTGTTTTCCTTGAGAATAACATTAGAAAAGGTATGGTAATTTAATAAAAGAGCATATATATATATAGTAGCATTTATAGATCGGAGAAAATCCTTTGACTAGGTGCCAAGAGGGAGATTGTGGAAAGTACTGGAGAGAGAATACGCAGTAAATAAAAAAAACTAAGATGAGCTTTAGAAAGTTTGTATACAACTACTACTACTACTACTACTACTACTACTACTAATAATAATAATAATAATAATAATAATAATAATAATAATAATAATAATAATAATTGTTGAGACAGAATATGAGAATATGGGATGGTTTCAGATGAGAATTGAAGTGTGGTGTCAAAAATTTTATTTGTAGCATATCTGGATGTGATGATAAAAAATATGAGGTGTCAAAATTTTTATTTGTAGCATATCTGGATGTGATGATAAAAAATATGAGGGAGGATACAGGAAACCTGGACGGGGACATTTTAGCATATACGAATGATCTGGCGTGTTGGAGCGAAGAGGGAGAAAGGCTGAGGGAGGCTGGATTGACTATGAATACAGAAAAGAAGGAGATTATGGTGGTCCGTAGAGAAGAGGGAGAGGTGAGAATAGTGGTTGAGGAGACTGAGATAAGGATGGTGGAGAAATATGGAAGTGTATTTCGAAAAGGAGGAGGAAATGGTAGGAGATCACAAGCAGGATAGCTCAGTACGGGGGTGGTGCTGTGAGAGCAGTATATCCCATACTGAGAGACAGACAAATGAGTGTGGATGTGAAGAAAGTAATATTTGAGAATATGTTAACACCGATCCTACTATACGGAGCAGAGAAAAGGACCACGACCACTAGGGAAGATAGTTAAATACAGTCAGCGGAGATGTACGTATTAAGAACAATAGTGGGAAAGACCAGAAGGAACAGACATAGAAACGAAATTATAAGAGAGGAGGTTGGAGTAAAGGGCATACTGAATAAAATAGATGCAGCCAGACTGAGGTGGTGAGA
>SEYY01003932.1:15000-30973 GCA_009176605.1 Armadillidium nasatum
TTGGGTCATGTCTAGGTGATCTCGGATAGGGAGGATTTTTTTTCCACACGTGTCAGCGTTGAATTGTGGTAGTTTTAATGTAACATTTGATGGTGTTTCGGAGTGCGGTGTGTGTGTGGTTATTATTTTTTTAAAAGTGGAGGTGGCAGGGTACCAAGTTGGGGATATGCAGTTAAGTGTTGGGTTTACCCTTACGAACTGTTTATATGCCATAGTAAGGATGGGTAACTCATTGCTGAAGTTGTTTTCGAAATTGTCAGTAAGATGTTTAATTTAATATTTGGTGCGTTGTTAATATTTAGAATATGATTTGAAAGGTAATGTGAGTGTCATAAGTGAGGCCGAGGATCTTTAGAGATTTTTTGAAAAGAATAAGGATGCTATTTAGAGGGTCGATGGAGTATTGATGTCTATCTGTGGTAATTAGAGCGACTAAGAGTTATTCGAGAGAAGCTGTCATTCTGCTGTAATTTAGAGATGATTTCATTTGTTGGATAAATGATCGCATGAGAGTGGTGATCATAGGTACGGATGAGTTTTGTGTGATTTTGGATATGTCATCTGAATATGTTATTAGTTTTGTTTCTGGTATTTGTGGGATGGATAATCTGCTGTGAACATATTGAAAAGAAGGCGAGATAGGATTTTACTGTTTTTGAGAGGTAGTTTTTGTTGGATACTTGGGTTGTGCGATAGGATAAAAAATTGAAAATTCGTTTTCTGCAACTGTTTGGTATAGAGGAATGTGAAATTTCTTGTATAAGGCTGTGTCTCGGGAAAGCATCACAAGATTTGTTAATGGTTTTTTGTTAAGGTTATTTATAATGCTTTGGGAGATTGTGATAAGGGCCACAATGGTTGAATGAGGTTTCTTGTATATATATATATATATATATATATATATATATATATATATATATATATATATATATATATATACTACTACCTGTCAAAGTCAGAGCACCCCTGATTCTTAAGAGGTTACAGAAATGATAGTAATGTTGTGAATTGCATAGCATCAGGGACACAATATACAACGCTGTAATAATGTTGGGATCTATAGTGTCCGCCATTGCTATAATAAAGATAAATGACAACCATGTAGCTCCTGCTTTAGCGATTGGGGGAAGGTTACGGGGGGGAATGTTGATTACGTGGTCCATTAAGGTGTGTATTTAGCGGCTACAACTATGGAAAGGATTGAGCGACGAATAACATGTGATGAGTAACTCTGACCATAATCTTATAGCTCTTAGTTATAATGCTTTCTCTCCAACAGCTCCATCATGCCCTAAATGTACTTTCTGGCACTTTAATCGGGCAAATTGGGGGGCAATGCATCACTTCTTTGCTAACTACCATTGGAGTGAATCTTGCTTTGTCTCGGGAGACTCTTCTGTCTCTGCTGAAAAGGTAGGGGATGGGATGGGTAGATTCATTCCATCTTTAACTAAATCTTTTTCTCCTCAAAATCCATGGTTCGATGGTAACTATTCTCTTGTCCTTAGGGAGAGAGACAATGCTTATCGTGAATCGAAAAACTCTCCTTCTCCTATCACTTTGCAAATTTTCATTCAGCTTGGAAACGTTGCAGGGATTTTCTTCGACGGACTAAGCGTACTTTCATAAAAAGGAAATGCGCTGACCTCCATGGCTCTCCTACTGATAAAAATTTCTGTCCTCTTGTCAAAAATGTCTCTAATAACTTCTGTAAATCTGCCTTTCCTCCTCTTATTCGCTCTGATGATTCTGTTGCTAATACTCCTTCTGAAAAGGCTAATCTCTTCGGCCTCCTTTTCTCATCTAATTCCACCCTGCTCGATTCTGGCATCCCTCCTCCTACTCCTTCTCCTCTCAGGTGTCCCATGTCTCTACCTGCAATTACTCATGATCGGGTGCATGGGATCCTGAAATCTATGAACGTCAGTAAGGCCAGTGGCCCGGATGGCATTCCCCCTCGTGTTCTGAGGGAGTGTGCATCCGAGTTAGCGCTTGTCCTCGTTCAGCTCTACTCTCTATGCCTTAATACTAATAATTTTTCTCAATGCTAGAAGCGTGCTTTTGTTCAGCCGATCCCGAAAAAAGGTAGCCGCTCTTACCCTTCTAGCTATCGACCAATAGCTCTAACTTGTGTTTTGTCTAAAATTTTTGAAACTCTCCTCAATTTTCATTTCCTGGTTCATTTGGAGTCTCATTCTCTTGTCTCAGATCATCAGTATGGTTTTCGACGCTCGAGATCAAATGGTGACACACTTTCCTATCTTACTGATCTATGGTCTTCTACCCTTAGGGACTTCAGAGGAGTCTTGTGTGGTGGCGCTTGACATATTCAAAACTTTTGATAGGGTATGGCATGCGTCGCTGCTCTCCAGGCTCCCTTCCTTTTATTTTCCTCATTCACTTAACTTACTTTTGTCTATTTTCTCTCAGATCGTTCCATTTCGGCATTTGTAGATGGAGCGACCTCTTCCTCTTTTTCTGTCAACTGTGGTGTTCCTCTTGGTTCTGTTTTATCCCTAACTTTATTCTTACTTTTCATTAACGATCTTCTCAACTGCACTTCTAACTCTGTTCACTCTTATGCTGATGACTCAACTCTACATTCTTCTACTCATTTCAAATCTGCTCCCTCTTTTGCTTCTAGAGTTGTATCTCGTCTTCAACTTTCCGATTCTATTCTTGCCGATCTGGATGGGATTTCCCGGTGGGGTCATAGCAACCTTGTGAAATTCAACTCTTTAAAAACTCAACTTCTTCACATCTCCCTCTCAAAAACAACTCCCAACTTTCCTATTCTCTTCGATGGCTCTCCCATCTCACCTGTAAATAACATTATCATTCTTGGTCTAAACATAAACAATAAACTGTCTTGGAAACCACATATCACAATGGTTGCTAAAGTGGCCTCTAAGAAGCTGGGAGTTCTGCTCAAGTTGCGAGAATTTTTTTCTTCTGAGCAGTTACTCCAATTATATAAGGGTCTTATTCGCCCCTTGTATGGAATACTGTTCTCACATTTGAGGGCGGGGGCTCCGGCTCCTCCTCTTTTCTGAATAGGATTGAGTCTAAGGCTAAAAGATTAATAAACTGTCCCCTACTTTCAAACTCTCTTAACCTCCTATCTCTGCGATGTGACGTTGGCGCACTATCTTTTTTCTATAGGTACTACAATGGCAGGTGCTCGAGGGAATTATCCTCTCGCATTCCTCCACCGTTGCGTCGTCCTCGTTGCACAAGGAATGCCCTGCTTTCGCACTAATTTTGTGTGGACGTAGGAAACCCCAGGCTAGCCCGTTGTCGTGCCTCCTTCTTTCCACCCACCTCTTTTTGTGTGGAACTCTCTATCATCATCTATTTTTCCTACTGTATTTGATCTTCCACTCTTCAAGGCTTCCGTCTGCGCCCACCTGAGGGATGTGCTTTAGGTGTGCTTAAGCGAGTTTCTGCTTTTGTGTGTGCCATTTCCTTGAAAAGGGCTCTGCCCGTGAATGGTGGCAATCTGTATAAAAAAAATTTTCACACTCATTACGAAGGGATACCGTTACCATGAACTCGTTCAATGGTTTGGTTTAGAGCACACAACCATTGCACGGGTTGTGCATCTGTACCACGACACCCGGAAGCACTCAAGGCGGAGGGGCTAAGGTAGGCCATGCGTCGCAACTGCCGTTGAAGACCCTTTTATCGTATGCGGGCTGTAAGAGGCAGCCATACAACAGCAAGGCAACTTCAAATACAGCTGCAGGAGGTACATGGGACGCATGTGAGTGATAAGACAATGCGTCGACGCCTTCCTGAACACAGTTTGCGGCCACGGTGTTGGCCAAAGGACCACGACACATCAGGAAGCATCGACGGGCGCGACTAGCATTTACCCGGGAACACACATTAGACAGTTGGTGATTGGAAGAATGTGCTGTTTACGTATGAGTTCAGAGTCAGTCACTTCAGATCGGCGATTCAGAGTCTATCGACGACCTAATGAGAGGTACACGAAATGTAAAATGCGGGAGGTACTGCCATTTGGATGCGGATTTCTCATGGTCTGGGGGAAGCATATCTTTAACGGGTCATACAGAGTTGCAAGTCGTAAATGGCGGTCCTCTAACCGTTGAACGCAGACATCCTTGATCCATTTGTCGTGCCATATGCCCCTTACATCGGTGACGGATTCATCCTAATGTATTACAACCCAAGATTACACAAGGCGAGATGTGTCACCGAATACCTAACGACTGTCCAAATCAAGACTTTGTATTAGCTAGAATACAGTCCCGACCTAAACCCAATTTAATATGAGAGGGACAAGCTGAAACGGCGGTTGCGACAGTTGCAACCATCACCAGGAACCCTCCAGGCTCTGTCCGTGGAGGACATTCGGCACCTCATTGAGAGAACGCCACGACTGTGACAGGCCTTCATCATTGCCAGAGGTGGCCATACACGTTACTGAGTAGCACCATCCAAACACGAATACTTCACAGCGATAACGTCACACGTTGGAGGAAGCGCATCGGTCACATACAGGACTCATTCCAGACTCCCACGACAATTTTACCATTATATAATGTGTCACCAATGCTATGTAATTTGCATAATGAACTTACGCAACGTTCTGGTCCTTTCTCAAACCTCTTAACGTCATATGAGCCAGTGGTGTGTTATTTTGACGAGTAGTATATATATTATCATAAATAATTTAATAATAACATATATATATATATTAATATATATATATATATATATATATATATATATATATATATATATATATATATATATATATATATATATATATATATATATATATATATATATATATATATATATATATATATATATATATATATATATATAATATATATTTTATATATATATATATATAATATATATATCATTAAAAAAAATATATTTTAGATATCTTTTCAAACTTCAATAATCCGTAGATTAAGTCGAAGAATTTGTATATTTTTCTATATAAAAGATAAAATAATATCCAAAATTTAACAGGTGCGAAATATTTGAACAATTTGTGTTTTTTATACTATAAAAAAATATAATTGATTTTCTGTTTACAATTTTATTTTATGGTTTGATATGTTAAACGAAGTTTGTGTGATTAAACAATTTTGTTTTGTACATAATTTTTAATTGAGGATAACCACAGCGTTTACAATGTAATTTGGTCTGAAACTCTTTTAAATCAAATTTCAAGGTCTCTTTACGGGTTTATATCATTACCTTCATACCTTTATCCTATTCGGTCAAGGATTAATAAAGGTACTTTTACTATAGAATTATAAAACCACGTTAAACCTTGTTAATATATATATATATATATATATATATATATATATATATATATATATATATATATATATATATATATATATATATATATATATATATATATATATATATATATATATATATAATCTTTTTACACATCACCACCACCCACAGGCAAATCCCTATTCAAGATAGTGGGTGTTAGAAGAATAGAAATAATGTAAAAAGAGTACAAAAAACAAAAAATAAAAACCACCCCTTCAGGTCCCCACCAAACGCAAATTTCTTAGGTGAGCGCAGACGCGGGCTTTAAAGAAATTGAGATTAAATTCGGAAAAAACAGAGAAGATGGGAGAGGGTTCCACAAAACAGAGGTGGAAGGAAAGAAGGAGGCACCACAGCGGACAAGCCTGGAGTTGCCTATGTCCACACAAAATTGAAGCGTAGACAATGAACCCCTTGTGCTATGAGGACGCCGTAAAGGTGGAGGTATACGAGTGGATAGTTCCCTCGAGAATTTGCCGCTGTATTACTGTTACAGGGCCAAAGGAAAATGACCCCGGCAACTGCGGTTCTTGCGTGTGAGGTTTTAAAGCTGCAACTGAGGGCTAAGAAAACATTTCAAAAATACTCGTATTTTAATAACACTTTTCTTGCAATATTAATTACCCTACATATATACAAAAATCCTCATCTTCTGTCCCTTATATCATCTTGCAGATCCATCAGCTTCTTTAGAGAGAGGCAGAGCCTTCCAGAGAGTCCCGCCAACATTCGGAACAGGGCCCGCAGGAATAGACACGTTGATGCCGCAGTCAATTCTCTCCTTAGAACCCTACTTCCGTCATCGGAACGACGATGATTACGAGTAGTCTTCATTAACGGCTTCAGTTACTGTCTCTATGTCGGGCGTTACTAGAAAATCACTTTAATTCACAAATCATAAATACTAACTTTTACCACTTGTTTAACACTTAAATTTCCTATTTCGGTGCGGTATGTACAATATTGAAGTTCTAATTTCACCATCGATGTTCTCACTTTAAAACATCACCAAAAATCTTAGATCTCTACGGCATCCATATTCTAACTCTTAAGTCTTTACGCTATCGATGTTCTCTATACGATATCCATATTCTCGCTCTGTTAGGTCTTTATGCTATCAATGTTCCAACCTTCCTCTTTCTTTTTCCACCATTTTCGCTTTAAGGTCAAATTACTTTATTTAGTTGATCATTTGCAACTCCCCTACCATAGTACCTATAGAAAAGGGACAAGGCATCAACGACATGTCACAAAGATAAAGAATCAAGAGAATTAGAAAGAGTGGAACAGTTTATAAGTACAACTGACTCAGCCTTATCCAGAAGACGGGTGAAACCTGAGCCACCCCAGATATGAAAGCAGTACTCTATACAAGGGCGGATGAGACCCTTGTATAATTAGAGTAACTGCGAGGAAGAAAAAAATTCTCGCAGTCTAAACAGAACTCCCAGCTTCTTTGAAGCCGCCCTAGCAACCATTGTGATATGAGGTTTCCAAAACATTTTTTTGTTTATGTGAAGGCCAAGGATGTTTATATTGTCAACAGGAGAGATAGAAGGAGAACCATCGAAAGAGGTAGAATTTCACAAGGTTGAGACGACCCTACTGGGAAATTCTATCCAGATCTGCAAGAATGGATTCGGAAAGATGAAGACGAGAGGCAACTCTAGATGCAGAGGAAGGAGCAGATTTGAAATGAGTAGAAGAATGGAGGGTTGAGTCATCGGCATATGAATGGATAGGGTTAGATGAACAGCTGAGAAGATCATTAATGTAAAATAAGAATAGAGTAGGAGACAAGACAGAATCCTGAGGAACACCATTATTGACAGGAAAGGAAGAAGAAGTCGCTCAATCAACAACAACAGAAATGAAACGATTAGAAAGAAAGATAGACATAAGTAAATAAAAGGAAGGAGGAAACCCAAAGGAGGGAGCTTGGAAAGCAGTGCGGCATGGCATACCCGGTCAAGCGCCTTAGATATGTCAAGTGCCACCACGCAAGCTTCCCCATGGTCCCTAACAGCAGAAGACCATAAATTTTTGAGATCGGAAAGTGTATCAACAGTAGACCTCGAACGTCGAAAGCCATACTTATGGTCAGAAAGAAGGGAACGTGATTCCAGATGATCTAAGAAGTGAGAGTTGAGAAAGGTTTCAAAGATCATGCACAGAATACGTGCAATAGTGCGATAGTTGGAAGGATCAGAGCGACTACCTTTCTTCGGAATATTTTGGACTAATGCACGCTTCCAACAATGAGGGAAGGAATGCCATCCGGGAAGCATGCCTTCCTAACGTTCATAGACTTCAGAAGCCCATGCGCCTGGTCAAATGTAATCATAGGCAAAGGTATCGGATATCTGAGAGGAGAAGAAGTAGGAGAAGGATTGCCGGAATCGTCCAGGGTTGAACAGGAGAACAGGAGGCCGAAGAGATTAGCCTTTTTAGTTGGAGTGTAAGCCGCAGAACCATCAGAACGAATAAGAGAAGGAAAGGAAGATTTGCAGAAATTGTTGGAGATGTTTTTGGCAAGAGGCCAGAAAGATTTTTCAGTAGGAGAATTTAGGAGCTCAGCACACCTTCGTTTGGTGAAGGTCCGCTTTGCTCGTCGAAGAATATCCCCTGCAACGAATCCGATCTGAATGAAAATTAGCGAGAGTGATAGGAGGAGAATTTTTCCACTCTCGATACACGATGTATCTAGTCCTAAATGACACGAGAACAAGCACGATCGAGCCATGGATTTTGAGGAGAGAAAGATTTAGTTGAAGAAGGAATGAACTTGCTCATCCCATCAACGATTACGGCCTCCACCTTATCGGCAGAAACCGAAGCGTATTCAGTGACAAAGCAGTCCCTCCAGGGATAGTTAGCGTAGATGAAACGCAAAGCCCCCAGTCAGCCCGATCAAAGTGCCAGAAAATACGCTTAGGGCAAGGAAGAGCAGTTGGAGAGAAAAGATGAAAATTAAGACAAATTAGATTGTGGTCAGAGTTACCAATAGGTGCGAAAAAAGCGTATTTATAGAGAGAAGGACTAGTGGTGAAACATAAGTCGAAATGTTCAAGAATTGGTTGGGAAGATCTGGAATGTGTGTTTGTTCTTTAATCAGCTGCTCCAGATCATTGAGAATGCTGAATGATTCGGCCTCCTCCCCTCCTGGATCAGTATGAGAGGAACCCAACCATTCAGTGTTGTGTACATTGAAATCCCCTAAATAGAGGACCTCAGTATTTGGATGTGAAAACGTAACAGTCTCGTGAGTAGTAGTTAGGTACTCAAAAAAGGTAGAAAAATCTGTTCTATTTAGAGAACAGTAGCAGAAGCACAAGATTATTGAAGTGGTAGGAAGAAAGATTTTAAGCAACAGAACATTGAAGTTAGGAGATTCAAGATGCACAAGACGTGTTACTGGAGTGTTAATGTTAACGTAGGCACAAACTTTACCCTTAGATCGGAAATTATGAAATAAGTTATAGTTGGATATATTAAAAAGTTACAGGAAGAATTCTTTGATATCTGGGTCTCAGACAAGAGTAAAAGGTTAGGATGAGAGTTAGAGAGGTGGTATTCCACAAAAGCTAAGTTAGAGCGTAAGCCATGGATATTGGTGAAGTGTATAGAGAACCCACGTCTGCGCACACCAGCCATTCTGCACACACACTCACGATCAAAAAACAAGCAAACAGACTGACAAACAAACAGTCACACGAGAAAAGAGACAAACGAATGTACAAACAAAACAAAGTAAAACTGAAGCAATACTTATGTAAAAAAAATTTAAAACGTAAAAATTAACTATAGAACTATATAACTAAAAAACTATTTCTATTTAAAACATAAAATATTCACTAAAATTTATCTTAAATTTTATCCAGCACTAGTTGTTGTCATAGTAAATTTTACTATTATAGTCAGTAAATTTAAAAACACAGAAGAATTGATAAAACAAATTTACATTGTAGATGCAAAATTAATTATAATCATTTAAAAATACTCAAACACAAAATTAAAACAATAATGATGAAAAAGGAAAAAAAAAAAAAAAAAACAAAAAAAAAAAAAAAAAAAAAAAAAAAAAAAAAAAAAAAAAAAAAAATAATATAATAATATATATATATATATATATATATATATATATATATATATATATATATATATATATATATATATATATATATATATATATATATATATATATATAGAAGATTTAAAAAAAAAACCCATAGTACAATGGAAAAGCCAACGATCCCACTGGAGTATAAAGGAAATCAACATAGTCCAAGTCCATCCTTTGTATTCATTTAATTTCAAGAATGTTTAAAGCTTGGGTAAATTTTCTATCTTCTTATCTCTATTATCAAAAGCATCCACTCTATGTTAGGGCAGTGAAATAGGTAAAAATATGTCAATAAAATTCAGTAACAGTAAATCATAAAGAAATATACAGCAGATCATTATCTCAGTATTGATAAATCTTGAGGGAAAGTTGAAAAAGTATCAAGCCGACCAGATCGCCAGAAACTGACCAGATCTACTACATATTTATTCCTCTGAGCAAGAATTGTTTGGACTTGGAAGTACTGATGAGGTTCTGAGAAAGTAAGAGATCTAAAGAGTCTTTGCTGTTCATTAGTCCGAATTAATATCTGAACACCAACAATATTCCTGAAGATCAATGTGATTTTCAGATAATATTCATTATCCCAAAATTATTGTAGTAAAAACGTGTGATAGTAATGAAAATTTCGACTAAATATATTTGCTTTATTGATAAACCAAACATTCATAGGTACCATGGATGATGTTTTCCCCCTTACTTCGCACTTAAGAGTGAAAGACTGCATTGCCATTTTGTTACACAATTTTCAGATCATGGATCGAGGTATGAAAATTAATTCATGAAAGTCTAATGAATGATGGGTGATGATAGGTCTAGTGCTAAAGACTTACAGAAGATAAAATTAGCTGACAAAAGTCCATGTGTTTTAAAGTGTCATTACAAAATTACAAGCAATTTTCTGAATGTTATTTCGTTGTCTATTACATAATCTAGGAGAGAAACACCAACATAACCCAAGAATTGTTTAGTTTAATTATTAGTTGTGATAATAAAATAAAAATTTATGCTCTTGTTATTTCATGAGAAAAACAGCACACATTAAAACCCTTAAAGTAAAAAACAATAATCATTAGTCTAAATTTAAAAATAAATTTCACAAGAAAATATACAAAGGTAAAAAATTTTAGTTGCAAAATATGTTCTTTTCACATGAAAAATTCATGTTTTTCTGACTTTTGCTTTTCCCCATATATTCTTATGTATGGAAAGATGATATCGTATATTGAATAATATTAAACATTTAAATACAAAAGAAAATATTTTCAAATTAATGATTTTTAAGATGCATTTGAATATGATTATTGTTTTTGTAGACATCAAAAATTTACAAATCCTGATCATTTGAAAGAGCATTTTGAAAGGTTAACCACTTTCACTTCTTTTTCAAAGCGTGTGCCCCATTTGGCCTGTGACGAAAAGGGGGACACCTCGTAACAGTCTTATTTCTTTAATCTCCTTTCTTTCTAAAGTTTTCGAAAATATCCTTAACGTGAATATTTGGAAACATCTCAATTAGATAGCCAGAAAGGATTTAGTGAGAAACGCCCTACTGGTGACCTTTCCATCTTTTCTGACTCTATGGTTCCAGCCATCAGCAATTATTTAAAGCTATGAGGGTAGCCATGGGTAGCCATGGAGCATCTAACTCAGATCTTTCGCATTTCTATTTGAGGCAGAGACAACATAGGTTTTTTTTAACTCGACATAATCTCCCCCACAACTAAGACAACTTCGAAAACACTCAACGCAGTATCATCTGTCCTAAATATTTTTGGTGTCTTTTTTTTCATAAACTTTCTGCAAGGATCACATTACTTCCTTTTTTTAACAAGCTTCTAATAAGTTGAGTGTTCTGAAGTGCCTGCAAAATTTCTTCTGGCCATATCAGTTATTTTCTCTATAGAGATGTAGTTTGCCCTTGTATGGAGCACGCCTCACATATCTAGAGTAATTCCACTCATACAGCTCTCCTCGAAAAGGTGAAGTCTAGGGCTTTTTGTCTAATCAATTTTTTCGCTCTCACTAACTCTCTGCAGTCTCCTTCTCTCTGTCTCTCGTTGCTCTCTCCATACTATCCTATCGTAATTGCAACGGACAATGCTCTTTTGAATTCTCTAGTCGAATACCTCCTCCCCCGAGGAGAGCTCGTGCGACACGCCTTTCTACAGTCTCATTCTTACTCTGTTCAACTCTCTGACCCCAGACTTAACTGCTATACTCAATCCTTCATTCAATCTACTGGTAAAGTTTGAAACACACTCCCTTTATCTGTTTTCCTAACTTCCTTTGACTTGCACACCTTCAAACTCCGTGCATCGGGACATGTCGGCCATTAATTGACCATTATTTTGATATTCCTTAACTGATGGAAATTGTTATGCCTCTGGCCTTTGCCCACCAGAGGATATATATATATATATATATATATATATATATATATATATATATATATATATATATATATATATATATATATATATATATATATATATATATATATATATATATATATATATATATCCCCACAAGAAGGGACGAAAATTCCTCTACAAACCCGCTGCAAGAATTCAAACTTCACCTTCACTAGCGGTTATTGTTGAAAGGAATATTTTGTTCCCCAGACTAGAGTGGGAAAGTCTTTCTCTATTTTATCTCTTTGCTGAAACGACAACCCGACACTCACCTCTTTTTTATTCTAATAAGCCGTGGACATATACGCATATTCTGGCCTCATTAAACACATTTATCTAAATAAATCACAAGCAATTAATCATCAATGGAATGTCAAAATATTTCACAGATGTATTCACAAAAACAAATGCTCACCCTTCAAAAGCTTTTCACATCAGTATCTCACATGGTGGTCATGATATATTCAAAACACAAACTTTTCACATCAAATACAACATCGACACAGCCTTACGAAATAGTAAAAAATACACTCCATCAAACGCTTCCAGGCCCTTTTTCTATGGATATGACTTCTTACATTCAAATCAACAACCCACCAAAGGTACATTACTCTTTATAAAAAAAAAATAATCTATCATCCTATCATAAACGAAATAATAAACCTTTCAATTAAACCACCACAATACGAATGTCTAATCCTTCAAAATGTTAATTAACAATCCCTCACAAAACATTATCAATATAAATATCTCCATCCCACTACAGCATATTGCTCCAACGATTACAAAGGAAAGTTTAGCTCCTTTAAACCCAATCGCAAACCTAATAATAGGAGATGACTTCAATGTTTATCCTTACAGTCTAGTATCAGGATAACCCATCTGACTCCAAAGGAATACACATACAGAAAAATTGGATTCCATAAGCATTTTGAACAACAAAAACCTCTCCACACATCTACGCTTTCGAACCAATGTAGATTCCATCTACCAAGACGTAACCTTCTCATCTCCATCCATACATCCAAACATGACATAAAAATTCAAAGTAGATCTAATATCCCACCAATTCCCACCTTAATAACTCGCACAACAGCCAGAAAAATTTACTAAAAGATAGCATCTACTTCACAAGCTACAAACACGCAAACAGTGCAAAGCTTCGCAGAATACTTAAAAACTCTTTTGACACAATACATAGTACATAAAACAACCAACCTTCATATACCAGGCGATACAAGAAGTTATATAACACTTCTCTGACCCCAGAAATTTGGATCCATATAAAACATGCTACAAATCAGTCACTCACAGCACAGCATACAAACAGTTCACAAGAACGGCACTCCACTAACGCGTTCCCAGCTTGGTACTTCGACACTACCCCTCCAATGTAGAAAAATTACAAAAACCCGACATTCAGTTCTCCACACCACACCAAGACCACACCAACCCAACACTTACACGAAACAAATATTCTTCCCAATACGCGACCATCTGAAACATGGCAGGGATACAATTTCATTATAGTGTTTTAAATTCAAAACACCTTTCCACAAAGCTAACAGTCTCACACAAGACACCGACAAAGATTCCCACTATCATCTCCAGCCTTATATTACGGCAATATCTATAGAACCATTATTCCCTCTACAATTCTCTAAATCAGTGTTTCTCAACTTTTTAAGCCTCGCAACCCCTAACCCCAAAAAGTCAAAACATAAAATTAATAACCTTTCGATCCACTAATTTTCTCTTAGGCCGGGCAGGTGTCAAATTCAAATATGCAGATTTTGAAATTTATCGTAAGGCTGATTAAGAAATTTAAAATAATATATTTAGGCCTGACAGATGTCAAAATAAAAAAATTAGACAGATATTCATCATACGTCTGATTAATAAATTAAAAATATTAACGTCCATTAATTTATATATATATATATATATATATATATATATATATATATATATATATATATATATATATATATATATATATATATATATATATATATATATATATATATATATATATAGTTTAAGTTCAAGTTAAAAAAGTACGAATTTCATGCAGTGAAAATAAAAGCTGATGAAAATAAAAGTTCGTTAAATATATCATCCAATGAATTTATTATTTCTAACATTTATTATTAGTAGTGGTATTTCATACCTTAAATCCATCAGTGCAATTTTATTATTATAATAGTGGCAGTCAGGGCAATAGTAACTGTTTCACAACCTAAATCTTAGATTTTTCATACTTCTCAAACAAACAAACAAATATACATGCATGCATACATTCATGCATACATACATACATACATACATACATACATACATACATACATACAAACTTAATCTGTTCGCTCTCTCGCTTATTCACATATTACTATTTCTTTTTACTAATTATATTACTTTTTTCTTTATTATTATTATTATTATTATTATAAACACACACACACACACACACACACACACACACACACACACACACATATATATATAATATATATATATATATATATATATATATATATATATATATATATATATATATATATATATATATATATATATATATATATATATATATATTATATATATATATATATATCTATAATATTACTAGCGAAAAATATATTTAGCAAATATTCACTCCCCCCCTCCCCCCACATTATTGTTCTTATTATCTCTCCTTATATGGAACAACACCCAAAACAAACACACATCAAATTATAATTGTAAATGAATCATAAGGCTACTCAAGTGGCAGCAGAGATTTTAATAGTTATACCCAACACTTTTTCAAAAAATTTAATATATTGAAATTTGATCATCTTCTAAATCTCTCTCTCCTAAAGGAAATACACAAAGTAATAAACAATAATACATGCGAATTCCTAAAAACAAACCATCTAAATAATTAAACTGATGGAGGAATAATCCTCCGAAATAACACCAACCTAAAAACTTCTTTCTACAGACTTACTAAAGCACGACAAGCAGTAAGATACACCTCCATAATACTATATAATAACCTCCCAGCCAATATAAAAAATGAAAGATCAATAAAATCATATGCACACAAAATTTTAAAAAAATTGCATAAATTAGTATTGAACTATTATTATTATTATTATTATTATTATTATTATTATTATTATTATTATTATTATTATTATTATTATTATTATTATTATTATTATTATTATTATTATTATTATTATTATCATTATTATTGTCAAAATTATTATTATTATAACTGTTATTATTGTTATTATTAATTATTATTATTATTATTATTATTATTATTATTATTATTATTATTATTATTATTATTATTATTATTAAAATCAGATATTCTACAGTATTCACTAATATTTTTTTTCTTATTATTGCAATTATTATTATGATTCTTATTTTTATTCTCTATCATCATTGCTGTCATTATTATTATTATTATTATTATTATTATTATTATTATTATTATTATTATTATTATTATTGTTTTTGTTACTTATATAAATATTATTATTACTGGATATTACTGATTTATTGTATTATTAATATTATTATTTTTATTATTATTATAATGTGGTTATTTCTGTAATGCAACACATTCAAGCAGCAACATTCTTTCGTAATTATTACTAACACTACTGTAAATGATATTATGCTACATATTTTATTGTTTTTATTATTACTATTATTATCAATTATTATTTTTATTATTATTGATATTGCTATTATTATTGTTGCTATTTTTATTATTATTATGCTTGGTATTTTCTTTACTTTTATTATTGATAATTCTATTAATACTTTTTATTATTGTTGTAATTGAAGTTAGCTTTGGAATCAATACTATAAACCTTATTACTGTTGCTATTACAATTTTTATTATTATTATCATAGTTATTATTATTATAGTTGTTAATATTATTAGTACTTCCTTACCATAATTATGATTATTATTATATTAGTACGATCATTATTATATTTGTGAATATATTCTTCTTCTCTTTATTATTATTATAATTATAATCATTATTATTATTATTATTTATATTATTTATTGTTATTAATCTTATTATTGTTATTA
>SEYY01003933.1:0-15000 GCA_009176605.1 Armadillidium nasatum
AAACTTACTTCTTTCTGTATCTATCCTCCTTTCTGCAACCTTCTCTCTGATTTCCTTTCAGGTCATTCTATAACAACTGCTGTAAACGCCATCGTTCGTCATTTAAATCAATTAATAGTGGTGTTCCTTACGGATATATCCTATCCCTAACTCTCTATCTATTTTTCATTTACGATCTCCTCACTATTACTTCTTCACATATCGACTCTTATGCCAGTGATATATCTTTATCACTCCTTTCATTTTGAAAGACGTCCTGTCCAACATTAATTTACAGCCTATTGGAGTATGCCTTATTCATCTAGTGTTGTTCCAATACACCACTCTTGTGCTTTTCGTCTTATGAACTCTTTGCCTCCCTCTATCTTCCTCCAGTCTGTTTCTGCCCGTTGAATTGTTGACTCACTCTCTAGATATTATTGCTATTACAAGGGACAATACTCTTATAAACTCTCCCATCACAAACTTCCTCCATTGAGAAGGCTTGTAGGACAAGCCCTTCTACACAATCTCATCTTTTATATTTCCAGCTCTCTAACCCAATTCTTAACTCCTATTCTCAAATACTATAGTAATTCTACTGGTAAATTCTAGAACTCACTCATTTTATCTACTTTCAAAACTTACATGAACTTGCTCTCTTTCAATCGTTTTCCATCAGGACGCATATTAGCCTTTGATTTGGTCTTGGTTCCGTAAAACTTTCCAACTCTTGTATGGTTAAACCGTTCCATGGAAATATATATATATACATAATAATTATATAATATATATATATATATATATATATATATATATATATATATATATATATTATATAAATGATGAGTAGGAACCAATATGGTAATTTATCAACTGAAAAAGAAAAATTTTGAAACATTGTTAGGAAAATATCTTTGACAGTTTCGGTCACTTGAGACAAAATATTGTTTTCTCTCACTCACTTTACGAATATAAATATAATAATATATTATTATATATATATATTATATATATATATATATAATATTATATATATATATATATATATATATATATATATTATATATATATATATATATATATATATATATATATATATATAATATATATATATATATATATATATATATAATATATATATATATATATATATATATATATATATATATATATATATATATATATTATATATATATAATATATATATATATATATATATATATATATATATATATTAATATATATATATATATAATTCGTACTTCTTCACTTTTTTTTTTGTCGATATTTTCATTTCTTTATCTTTTGTCTGATATATATATATATATATATATATATATATATATTATAATATATATATATATATATATATATTAATATATATATATATATACAGAAACGGGGCCGCAATTAGCATTATTTCGAAAGCCCACCTCTTCAAATTGATATTCTTATTCTTCTCATTCGTTTCATACAAAAATGGGCATTGTACATCACAATAAATTAGAGCATTAAAAATCCGTTCCCCTTCCTTTCTTAGGGATGAGCTAAATTTCATAAGAGAAACTTTCAGATCCCTTTTCTATCCGGATAGCGCTATAAATAAAGCTTTTTATAAAGCTAAGAAGAAAATATATGGTGTAGGGTCTAATGTTAAGAAAAAGAAGACTTATAATGAAAGAATTGTCATTCCATTTGATGTTGACCCCATAATTAAAAGACTTTTCTCAAACACTGTATCGTTTGTACAATCTTTTCCTAATACTCTTAAAAGAAAATTTATATCTAAATCACGTTTGTCTGATAGAAATGAGAACAGGGGTCTATGGTATAGGTTGCAGGAATTGTGATGGTAGGTACTATGGAGAAACTAATGATTTTAAAAGATGTATTTATCAACATGACTATAGTCTGAGGTGTAGTGATCGTAACTCTGCGCTGCATCAGCATAGAGAAGAAAAAAAATCACATAATCGATATGAGTTTGGCAAAGTTGTTATTTTCTTGCCAAAATAATGATAATAGAAAGTTTTTAGAATCCTTCATCATTAAAAATATTAATAATTTTAATCGGTCCCCTGGTGAAGTGAAAATTGATGATATTTTGAATAATTTAATAAAAGATGAGAAGTTTAAAAAAAAAATATTTTGAAAAAAAACATTTTCATGCTAATTTTTGCACAAAGTTCCAAACCAACAAAATTTGATTGTCTTCGTCTTGGAGTAGATGTTTCGATTTTATTTCTTTACTTAATTTGAATAAAGATCTCAGAGTGCTTAGGTCGAAAGTTCGGTTTTAACATATTTATTAAGTTTTACTTAATTGTTATTCTTTTTATCTTTTTATGATTTTATCGTTTTAAAGTAATTTTTTTGGCTCTTAGGTTGAAGTAAGGGTGTTTATAGAGTAAATTTATTTATGGTGTTTGTATGTTTTAGCCATTTATTTCGTGTATATATATATATATATATATATATATATATATATATATATATATATATATATATATATATATATATATTACCATCACTATCACTCCTGGGCAGAGCGCTATTCAAGAAGGGGGTGTTATAACAATAAAAGATAAAATAACCCACAAGCCCCACCTGACGCAAATTTCGTAGGTGAGCACAGACGTGGGCTTTAAAGTGATTGAGATTAAATTTGGCAGGAAGCATAGAAGATGGAAGAGAATTCCACAAAACAGAGGTGGCTGGAAAGAAGGAGACACCACAGTGGACAAGCCTGGAGTTGCCTATGTCTACACAAAATTTGTGTGCAGGCAATACACTCCTTGTGCTACGAGGACGCCGTAAAAGTGGAGGTATGCGAATGGAGAGTTTCCTCGAGCATTTGCCGCTGTAGTACCTATAGAAAAGAGACAGGGCACAAACGTCAGGTCGCATAGATAAAGGGTCAAGTGAATTTGTAAGAGTGGAACAGTTTATAAGTCTTTTAGCCTTTGACTCAATCCTATCCAAAAAAGGTGAAACCTGAGCCACCCCAGATATGAGAGCAGTACTCCATACAAGGGCTGATGAGGCCCTTGTATAACTGGAATAACTGCGAAGAAGAAAAAAAAATTCTCGCAGCCTAACCAGAACTCCCAGCTTTCTTTGAGGCCTCCCTAAAAACATTGTGATATGAGGTTTCAAGAAATTTTTTTTGTTATGTAAAGGCCAAGAGTATTTATATTTTCAACAGGAGAGATGGGAGAACCATCGAAAGAAACAGAAAAGTTAGGAGGTGTCTTTGAGAGGGAGTTTTTTTGAAGTTGAGTTTTTAAAGAGTTGAATTTCACAAGGTTGATATGACCCCACTGGGAAATTCTATCCAGATCTGCATGAATGGAACCAGAAAGATGAAGACGAGAAGCAACTCTAGATTAGACGAGCAACTGAGAAGATCATTAATGAAAAGTAGGAATAGAGTAGGAGACAAAACAGAACCCTGAGGAATACCACTATTGACAGAGAGGGAAGAAGAAGTCGCCCATCAACAAAAGCCGAAATGGAACGGTTAGAAAGAACGCTAGACATAGTAAGCAAAGAGAAGAAGTAAACCCAAAGTAGGGGAGCTTTGGAGAGCAGTGACGCATGGCCACACACGATCAAACGCCACCACGCAAGTCTCCCCATGGTCCCTAAGGGCAGAAGACCATAGATTTGTGAGATAGGAAAGTATATCACCAGTAGACCTCAAGAGCCGAAAGTCCATACTGATGATCAGAAAGAAGAGAGTAATATTCCAAGATTATCTAAGAAATGAGAGTTGAGAAGGGTTTCAAAGATCTTAGACAAAACAGATGAGAGAGCTATAGGGCGATAATTAGAAGAATCAGAGCGGCTACCTTTTTTCGGAATAAATTAAACTAATATATATATATATATATATATATATATATATATATATATATATATATATATATATATATATATATATATATATATATATATATATATATATATATATATATATATATATATATATATATATATATATATATATATATATATATATATATATATATATATATATATATATATATATATATATATATATATATATATATATATATATATATATATATATATATATATATATATATATATATATATATATATATATATATATATATATATATATATATAGGGACCGACCGGGGCTGGAATTTTGCCGGGGCCGGGGTTGCCTAAAATTTATAAAGAGGTCAAAAGCACTGAAATTTTATTTTAATAAAATTAGATATAAATTTAATTAAGGTTTATTTAATTACAAGAAAGGCGTAGAATAGCCAACATTCACTTAAATTAATGATTATATGCATTTTCTCCGAAATTTTTTCAGAAAATCACAGATTTTGTGTAATAAAAAGTACCAAAATTTTAAAAAAAAAAAAAAAAAAATTGAATCATAATAGTGATTCAACAGCTTTGCCTATAAGACCCTAAGGTAAAGTTTGAAAAATGTAAGATATAAAATTATCAATATAACCTATATTCATATCATTGTTATTTCATTGCTATGTATCAAACTTGTATCAATTAGCTACATTATTTCAAAATTATTATTTTGTTTATACTTTCAGTCAATATGGTTAAAAGATCAGCTTCAGCAGTATAGAAGTACTTTACAATGTTTCAGGATAGGCTCGAAATAGCTAAATGTAACATCTGCAGTCAGAAAATTAGAAGAGGACCTCCGGGTTCTACAAGTAAAAATTTTTCAACCAAATCCTTATGGGGGCATCCAAAATTAAAACACAAAGATGAACATTCACTAGCAGAAAAGGAGTGGTCAAAAGAAACAGAAAAAAATAGAAATTTTAAAAAAGCAAGAAGAAAAATCTTAATTTTTTATATTTTGTTTGAATTTTTTTTATTATTATTATTTGACTGATTGAGCTGAAATTTTCAGGGAATATGCATTTTTTCCCAAGTTCAGAGTTGATTTCGAGCATTTTTCTGAGTCTATAACTGTTTGAAAGTTATTTGGACCCAAAGTTGAAAAAATGAATAGCTGGGTCAAACCACTGGTCCACATGAGCTGAAAATTTAACTGAATAATCTTAGCCCCAATTTCTTGCATTGGTGAGAACAGAGTTTTGATATCACATCTAAGGAAAAAGTAATAAGCACTTGAAAATATTTTTTTAATAATCATACCCTTCCGGAGAAAAAAATTATTTAAAAAAAAACGCTACCTACTAATTTTTTTTATTTTTGGATATTGTTTAGAGGAGGGACAGGGCTACAATTTTTGTTTGGTGCATTATTAAATGCTTTTTGTTTGAAGCTGGATATAGCCCCTCAAATTTTTAAAATTTGGTAAAAAATAGATCTTTTTTGAGAGGCTAAATCTCGAAACCAACGAATCGCATCGAATAAACTAAGAAGAAGAATTTGTAGCCCCATTCCTCCTCTATGCATCTACTAAAAATAAGGAATGTTATAGTTGTAGTTTTGTTTTAAATGTTTTTAACCGAAAATGTGGATTTTTTTCAAAATAAATTTTTTTTTCGATAGTTGTTCAGTTTTGGGGCTTATAACATTTTTTCTATAACTCTGGGAACAAATGCCTATTACAAATTTTTTGTTTCCAATAGAATTCTGAATATACATTCCAAATTTAAGTTCATTCCAAAAAGTGGTTTGGCCCGCCATTCATTTGAAAAGGGTCAAATTTCCAACCTCTCTCAAAAAAAAACTTTTTAGAAGAACTTTATAGACTCAGAAAAACGCTAAAAATGGACTTCTATTCACCGGGAAGAAAGCTATATACACTGAAAATTTCAGGAGAATCGGATGAAAATTAAAAAAAAATTTGAAATTGGCTTGTCCCCTCAAATATAATTCGCCATTTTAACCCCGGCAGGCAAACCCCGGTTTTCCCTGATATATAATATATATATATATATATATATATATATATATATATATATATATATATATATATATATATATATATATATATATATATATATATATATATATATATATATATATATATATATATATATATTATATATATTATAATATATATATATATATATATATTATATATATATATATATATTTATATTATATAATTATATATAGAGAGAGAGAGAGAAGAATAATATTAATATTTAAAAATTTAGTTAAATTTGTAAAAAAAAAATTTTCAAGGAATGTTAATATAGGATGTGAATAAATTATGCAACTCAGGAGATTGGAGGATTAAGGAGCCATTTATTATATATATATTATATATATATATATATATTATATATTAATATATATATATATATATATATATATATATATATATATATATATATATATATATATATATATAGAATGCAAGTTTTTTTTATTTCTGACGTTACGCAACTCTTCAGAGTGATATTTGCCTAATTAATTAAACTTACGTATTGTATATGAAAGCCAAGAGAAAACCAGAGTAAACAAAAAATTAAGCTTTTGTTCAATTGAAAATATGTACTCTACAATCCCAAAAAAAATTTTTTTTAAATATTTAAGAAATCTTGTTTCATAATTAATTTTTAAATTTGAAAAGTGGCTTTAATGACTAACATTCCGGAATTTTCAAAAGGGGGTTGGCAGTAGGTCGTTAAAAAAAGTTTTCAATATTCTGATTTGAAGTAAACATTATTCAAAAATATAGAATTTCCATTTCACTATTCTCAGGCATAAGTATTTACTCTTATTATTATTGGCTAAACTGATTTAAAATTCAAAAAACATCAGGGCAACTTTAATATAGGAAAATTAAATATTAAAAAATGGAAAACAGAATGAATTTGAAAGCTCACAAACACTATTTTGTCCATGTTTAATAATGATTTTGCCATTAGATATTCTTATTCCTATTATTTTACGGAAAGAATTACATTAGGGAAGTCCTCTGTTTTGCAGTGATTTAAGGCATTCCTTCTGGATTTTTTTTTTTTTTTTTTTTATGAAGAATTATGATCACTGTCGCTACATCTTGAGTCTGTGTTTTAAATAATGTAAAAGATAAAGTATTAGATTCTTTAAAAATAAAAACGAAGAAAATAATAATATAATAATAATAATAATAATAATAATAATAATAATAATAATAATAATAATAATAATATAAAATATTATTATTATTATTATTATTATTATTATTATTATTATTATTATTATTATTATTATTATTATTATTATTATTATTATTATTATTATTATCTATTTTGGGTCCACTACTCTTTTAATATGCTGTATATACAAACGACTTTCAAATCTGTCATAATTTTCTGAACTCTCAAGTCGCTAATAATACTGTTATTTTAGTAACACCCTAATCACAAAAGTAAATTACGAATTAGAAAATATAATATGGGTAGAGGCTAACAAGCCTCTGAATCTACAAAATTACAGTAATTAATGATGACAAACGTTAAAAAACATATCAAGCTAAATGTTATGAAAACAGACAATCATAAATCGAGCCATATCTGCAAAACTATTAATAGTTATTTTTGATGAGAAACTCTCATTCCAAAAACACATCAGTAGTCTTATTAGCAAACTTGCATATGCTTTTTATTCGTTCCTAAACATTAAAAAAAAAAACTTTATTCCAAAAAATATACTAAAAAATCTATATTACAGCCTTGTTTACCCACACCTACTCTGTAATTTACCGGTATGTATGGGAATGTGCAAGTGTTTACATACTTCAGCCTTTCATAACACTACATAAAACACTTACAATTGCTACGATAATACTCAAACTACAAGATACGCTCCCTTTCACAATGACTGCCACATTTTCAAAGTCATAAATGGAATGTCAAGGGAACTCCCGGCGAATTCAATAATGAATAGCTAAAATGTACGAAGACCAAATCTGCGCATCACAAATTCACGTACGCTAGGAAAACAAAGTTCATACTAACCGAACATCGTAGAGCTATATCGCACAAAAGCTTTGAACAATGGAATGAACTTTCAAAAAACATACAGGAATTAGCAACTCTTCTCACATTTTGAAAGCATGTCAAAGATCGCTTGCTATCAAAAAACTAAAGTACTTATAAACTGTGAAAAAATTGCTGCAATTATTATTATAATTATCATTATTATTATTATTATTATTATTATTATTATTATTATTATTATTATTATTATTATTATTATTATTATTATTATTATTATTATTATTATTATTGTTATTATTATTATAATAATCAGTATAATTATTAGCTGTGATAATTACAGTTTTTTGTTATTACTATTATTGTTAAGAATATGGCCATTTCTTAATTAATATTGTTATTATTACTACGATAAATATTATTAATATTGTCATTATTATTTCAATTATTACTGATATTGTTATGTTAGTTATTATTATTATTATTATTATTATTATTATTATTATTATTTATTATTATTATTATTATTATTATTCTCGTTATCGTTATCATTATTATTATTATTATTATTATTATTATTGTTATTATTTTTATTTTTATTATTGCTTAGTCATTTTTTATTATTATTATTCTTATTTTTATTATTACTATCATTATGGTATTATTATTATATTATTATTATTATTATTATTAGTAGTAGTAGTAGTAGTAGTAGTAGTGGTAGTATTTGCTATTGCTATCTTCATTATTGTAATATCATTACAATAGCTTACTATTGACCATTATTAGTTTACAGATACTTTAATGTTATTATTGCTAGCCATTATTTTAATTGTTATTTTTATTATTATTTTTAAGAAAGTAGATTAGTTTAAGATTACAATTTTTAAAAAAAAAATAAGGATCCAATGTTCTTTTTAGATATAAACTTCATTTTAATAATGATTGATTATAATTTTGTATTAATTTAATGGTCTCAAAGGAAGAATTCGTCCCCAAAAAGCCAATATTAGTTAAATATATGATTATTGTTTGAATAAATTCTGTAACTGAAAAAATGAATAAAGATTAAAGATTATTATTATAATTACTTCCATCATTATTATTTCCATTAATTATTATTATTATTATTATTATTATTATTATTATTATTATTATTATTATTATTATTATTATTATTATTATTATTATTATTATTTTATTATTATTATTTATTATTATTATTATTATTATTATTATTATTATTATTATTATTATTATTATTATTATTATTATTATTATTATTATTATTATTATTATTGTTATTATTTTTATTACTATTATTATTATTAATGTTATTATTATTATTATCTGAAATTGAAATACTTTTTAGTAGTGTTGCAAATTTAATTTAAAATGATATTATACTTATAAAACTAAAATTTTAATCACATATTATTTACTGGGTCTCTGTACATGGTCATAGAAGGATTTGTCCATTTCTTTGAAAAGGATTTGCTGGAAAGAGCAATAATAAATGAAGGATAAATGAAAGAAAATAAATAAATGAAGAAAGCAAAGCTTTAGTTGATATTTTCAATACACTGAAGAAAAGAGCTGGAAAAAAATATATATATATATATATATATATATATATATATATATATATATATATATATATATATATATATATATATATATATATATATATATATATATATATATATATATATAGTGTGTGTGTGAAGAGCAACTTTAGGCAAGATAATTTTTTTAATCATCAATAATAAAGAATGCATTTAAAAACTGAGTATATCTCGAATATTCATATAATACGAGATAAAAGCATTTATCGTATGTTTCGTGTTGTTTCGCGTTTAGTTACTGAAATCCAGATTTTAGATATAAATTTGTGTGATGATTTTTTCAAAAATTTTGTAAAAGTATTAATATAATTGCATAATCATATAATGACAAGTATCGACATATTTACTCGCATGTACTATATGTTTTGAATACAACATAGAGCTGATTTAAATTATATATATATATATATATATATATATATATATATATATATATATATATATATATATATATATATATATATATATATATATATATATATATGATGAAAATTAAGGGGAACATATTTTATTTGGACGTTTCGAATCAAGGGATTCATCTTCAGCTAAAATGAAATTAAAAAACAAAAAATAATGCACAAAAATTAAAATAATTAAAATTTTACAAAAGAACAAAAAGTATAAAGTAAAAACACACCACATCTCATGAGAACAGCTTAACGGCGGAACAGACTCGAAATCACAGGAATTAAGCAAGAGAAAAAATTTAAAAGGTTGGTTGGTTAATGAGAAAAAAACAAATAAATAAAAACACACCCATATATATATATATATATATATATATATATATATATATATATATATATATATATATATATATATATATATATATATATATATATATATATATATATATATATATTTTCAAATACTTATTTTTGGATTTATTTTTACAATACTTATTGATGCTAGTCTAATTATTTTTTAATTTTGATTTTTGTTGTCATTATTATTATCGTTATTGTTATCATTATTTTATTGTTGATATTATTATTATTATTATTATTATTATTATTATTATTATTATTATTATTACTATTATTATTATTATCTCATTATTAGTATTATTAATGATATTATTATTGCTATAACTATTTTTCTAATTTTTGTTAATCTTTTATTTTATGGGTATTGTTTTTTATTCAACCATTTCTATTTTTAACTATTTTATCTTTTAGTTTTTATTATCATAATTATATCCACATGAGTTTGCTTTTATATTTATTTGTATTTTTCTCATTAACCAACCAACCTTTTATAATTTTTTCTCTTGCTTAATTCCTGTGATTTCGAGTCTGTTCCGCCGTTAAGCTGTTCTCATGAGATGTGGTGTGTTTTTACTTAATACTTTTTGTTCTTTTGTAAAATTTTTCAATATTTTAATTTTTGTGCATTAATTTTTTGTTTTTTAATTTCATTATTGCTGAAGATGAATCCTTATAATTATATATATATATATATATATATATATATATATATATATATATATATATATATATATATATATATATATATATATATATATATATATATATATATATATATATATATATATATATATATATATATATATATATATATATATATATATATTGAAGATGTACTGGAACTTGCTAAAGTAGACTCACACCTTTAAATTTTGGCTTAAAGTGACAAAAAAAGGAAACTTTATGACCATTTTCTTTTTCTTTTTATTTATTTTTTTGTCCCACGTCACTTAACAACTTCGTCGCCTCATTTAACCTAAAAAAAAAAAGAATGATTTATTTAGTTATTTTTTTTTTTAATACTTTTCTTATATTTATACTTTAAAAAGACATTAATATCAACCACCTAAAATTACCAAACTAAATATTTTACGTTAATCACTATAACAATAATTAGTGGTTTACAGCTTTTTATATTATAATTTGAATTTGGTGCTCTTCTGAAATGTGGATCTACAAAAAGTCTGAGATCTACTAATCTAGAACATTCATCTATCATTCCATTCTGTAAATATTAGTAAATAACTTGCATAGGTTTTATTTAATGAAAAACAAGAAAGAAAATTTTGAAAAAAATTACTGATTATTAAATAAAAAAGCAAGATATTTTTATTAAATTTTTTTTCTTTCAGAAAAGCACTACCAGGTTGCAGCATCGGCATAGAAGTGAATTTTAAGAAATTTTATAGCTCTTTCTGAAGAAAAAAAATAAAATCATGCTACTTTTTGGAAAATATTTTATTTTCTCTAAATTAAAGCTACTTTTTGTATCGAATTATATGTTTTTAAAAAATATTTCTATACATTATTTGAATTTCGCCAGGATGATTTATCAGTCGTTTTTCTCCATATAAGTTCAGGTTATGTTGAGTCGATCTAGTTTGTTAGATCTAACAAACTAGTTCGACTCAAGTCAACCTGGACTTGAAGTGTGAATGCAAGCCAACTCTCTGAGAATAGGCCTAACTTTTCAAACGCTGGCTCTCTCAGCGACTAAATAAAAAAAAATGAAAAATATTTGCACGTACAAAACAAGAAACAAAATTTAAAAAAATAAAATAAAAAATAAAAACGTTTCTAATAAATCCAGAGAATCTTACCTCATAAGTCGATGGTAGATCACATATTGGAAAGAAAACTTGTTGGTAGATCACATATTGGAAAAGCATCTTGATTTTTGTTAATACCTCTAATATTCATATAATACAAAGCAAAAAAAAAAAAATAAAAAAAAAAAAAAAAAAAAAAAAAAAAAAAAAAAAAAAAAAAATTAATATAAATAATAACTTAAAGGAAAATTTAAATCAATAAATTATTTCCGTATAAGATTAGGATATATATCGTATATATATATATATATATATATATATATATATATATATATATATATTATATATTATATATATATATATATATATATATATATATATATATATCCATCAACATATTCAACAACCACGGCGACATAACACAACCCTGTCTCAACCCAACTCGTACGTTAAATCATTCTTTCAACTCTCTACCCAGACACGCCCACACTCAATAATTTTCAAAAAAGGATTTGATCCCTTTGAACAATCTCCCTCTCATTCCTTCCCCTCTCAGTATCTCAAACAACTTCTTCCTACATATATATATATATATATATATATATATATATATATATATATATATATATATATATATATATATATATAATATATATATATATATATATATATATATATATATATATATATTATATATATATAATATATATATATATATATATATATATATATATATATATATATATATATATATATATATATATATATATATATATATATATATCTTTTTTATCCTTACACATATATTATATCAGTAGCCAATAATATACCACTCTGTTTGTCAGAAGAATTAAGAAAGAATAAAAGGCTAAACCTTGGTGGAGATTCAACAGGCACCCGAATCATGAAAATTCTCTGACACTCTCACCAGTGACGTAATAAAAAAGTTTTCCATCATCTTAAATCATAATATTTGATATTTCCTTTTACTGATCATGTATGTGACAAATTGAGTTATCAATCTCGGATTTTTATTTTTTATTTTTTTTTATTTCGTGACAAGGGATTGTATAAAGTGGAATGGAATTAGTATTATTAATATTATATTTTTTATTCTCTTTAATTACTATTATAATAATTATAATTTTTATTATTACTATTAGTAGTAGTAGTAGTTGTAGTATTGTACCAGTGGTGGTAATAGTAGTAATGGTAAAAGTAGTATAATAAGCATTTCACTATTATTTTTTATATAGTATATATATATATATATATTATATATATATATATATATATATATATATATATATATATATATATATATATATATATATATATATATATATATATATATATATATATAATTTTGAAGATCGATTCCAAAATCAGCAAATTTCTTAGTCCTAAAAAAAACGTTTTACAATGTCTTTCATCTTTAATAGCCCTTAAGCATTGAATTCCTCATTGGAAAATCGTCACAATAATATGGTGGGTTTCAAATTCATAGCTTCGCTTTTTAGGTAATTTGATCATCAATGTCCACATTATTGCTAGTAAACCAGTATTGTATCTAGAAATACCAATATTGCAAGCACATAAAAAAAACTTTCTTAATTCAAGTCGATTCCTTATTGGTTGTACCCTAGTTATCGTTTCAAAAGTTATAACTTCTGGAGACTGGTAAATTATACATTTACTGGAATACACAATAAAAATATGAAATGAACTGTTAAATGCATATTATCTTTCATGCTATAGATTATTCTTAGAAAGTCGTTTATAATGCAAAACAATTTAACAGAATAAAACCAAAACTTAACATCCTCTCCCTAAAGATTTAGTGACAGAAATGTGTCATTGGTAACTTCGTACGATCACAGTACACTTTAAGGAAGTTTACTTTTAAATTTACATAATTCGATACATGGAATTGACTTTGGTTAAGTACTTGTTCCATACCCTATGGCCAAATCCTGATCAGTTCAAACTGAAATGAAAAGTGATCGAAAGATCTTTTTTCAAAAGTGTCGACAGTTTGACCTGTCGAAGTTTTGGGTACAACTTTCCAAATTTTAGACACTTCAAACTGAAAAGAAGAATAGTCAAAACAAGTGCCGACCAATTTTCCCTGTCGCGAATTTAGGTCTAGTTTCATTTACTTTCAGAAAATAAAATATTGATTTTTTATACAAGAGATAATGTCGACCATTTAGACAACTCTATTCATTTTTGAAATTGTCTGTCAACGTTTGGGCTACTTTCACCTATTACCAACAGCAATGTCAGAAATACATGACTGGCAGCGAATGGTATCCTGTTTCAAAGTGGGAGGAGCGGAGCGGTAACTTCTAATTTAAAATGTTGCAACAACGTAGGAAGACTTCAATCTGTGGAACAAATTTCAACTGTATCCTTAACATTAATCTTAATACGGAAAAGTACAACTTGCCTCTATGGAAGGTAAATTATTAGTAAAAATATCGATAGAAATCGAAATTTCAAAATATCGATATTAAAAATATTGATAAAAATCGAAATTTCAAAATATCGAAAAAAAATATCGAAATTTCAAAATAAAATATAAAAAATAAAAAATAAAAAAACAACACACACACACACACACACACACATATATATATTATATATATATATATATATATATATATATATATATATATATATATATATATATATATATATATATATATATATATATATATATATATATATATATATATATATATAATATAATATATATATATATAATATATATAATATAATATATGTTACAATAGTGGAATATATCTTTAGTCACTGTCTTTTATATACTCGATTCAAAAAAAAAAATCACAACGGACAAAATGAAAATCGCTTTTTAACTATTAATTGAACAAGAATACAAAAACCGTTCATGTCAAAAAAATTCACGTTAGCAATTTGGAGATTT